>OMNZ01109103.1:0-22318 GCA_900303255.1 Lesueurigobius sanzi | reverse complement strand
AATACTTTGAAATTGTATTAAAATGTACTTTGTAACATATTCAGTTACTTGGCCCAGTCAGTGTACTCTATTCTGAATACTTAGATACTTTCACCTTGATTTGCTTTATATTTTTGTATAAATATGGTGAAAGATTACAAATATGTAGCAACTGTTGTCTGTCTCTTCTTTCTCTCTCTGTCTCTCTGTATTCATTTGGTATTTGAAAAGTAACTGTATTTGTACCTGAATACAGTTACTCAAAATGAGTATTCTGAATACGTATTTTAAATACATGTATTTAGTTACTCCCCAACACTGACTTTGGATCATAACATTGAACTTTTCTGCCTCTTCCACTGACTGCCTTTGACAGTGTAATGTACTCGTGTGCCTGTAGGTGGCAGTGCACTCCTTTGTGGAGAAGTTGTTCAGCTGCATCTGGGGCCTGCAGCAGAATAGAGTTCCACTCAGCATTAAACACTTCTTTGACTTCCTGGACGCTCAGGCTGAAGACATGAAGATCACTGACCCAGACGTGGTGCACATCTGGAAAACCAACAGGTGAGCTCCTGCTTCAGACACAAGCTTTCACTGCTTCAAGGGAGACACCAAAATGACCTTTATGTTTTCATCTTTTGGGCCAGTTTAAGCAGTTTAAGTCTCTAAGCATATAAACTTTCACCTGGAAACAAATACATGTCCTAATCTTTACCATAAGGAGTGTAATGATGCACTAATTGAATGTTTCTCCACAGAACTATATAGGAAATTGTAACTTCAACCATTTTTCTCACATTGTGGCGTCAACATCTCCACTTTAGCAGCTCCTACAGACTCAAACCTTTATAGTCTTGGACTGAACAATATTTAGGTTTGTTCAGAGGGATTTTCAATATTTACTTCTGCCTGAAGACGAAATGTTCATTTATTTATTAACTGATAAAACTAAGCAAGATATGCCAAGTCCCCTCTGAACGAATCTTTGTTACTAATAAATCAACAAAATAAAATCATAACTTTAAAGGGACTCTTAAAGGGATTTTAAAAGTAATATATTTTCCACCCCCTACATGCTCCAGCACTGTCCACACCTATCCCACTCAATTGCCGCTGTAAGCCTGTACTGTCACTCTAAAGTTGCGTGTTCGGGACGAGGCAGCAGTCATGCACAAGCGTAACATGGAGACTGCAGTTACGCGGACGGCCAGAGGTGGCAGTCACGAGTATGAAAATGGACAGCCTCCATTGAGACCCTTTAAACCTGGCTCTTTTCATCATTTACATATTGTCACTGAAAATATAGGGAATTTTTACACATAAAATACCTTATTTGTGTGTCAGTTTTATACAGCAGTAGTTTCATATTGGTAACACATAATTTAAATTTGTTCAGCGTCTTGTCTTGAACAAGGGTTTAAAGAAAAAAAAGGTGTTTTTTCCTAGTTAACTATATTCACAAACCCAAAAGAAGACATCAACATGTAGCCACACAGTGTTGATACATCAAATATAGCAGGATTAATGTTATTACATTATTGGCTGTAGTTATTACATCATCAAAGGATTTTGTGCTTGCGAGGCCGATAACCGCTTCAACATCTTCCATTCAATTATGTCTATTTATGTTGCAGTTTTACTTAAAAATAGCAACGCAACAAGCAAAAGTTCAGGTTTGTTAGTAAATTGTTAATACCTGTGTATTGTGGAGTGAAAGTGAGTGCATTTCTTCCATGTGCTGCCTTGTGTGTGTTCAGTTTACCCCTGCGTTTCTGGGTGAACATCTTGAAGAACCCGCAGTTTGTGTTTGACCTGGAGAAGAGCCCTCACCTGGACGGCTGCCTCTCCGTCATCGCTCAGGCCTTCATGGACTCCTTCTCCCTCAGTGACCTGCAGCTCGGGAAGGTTAGTCTAATCGTCGTCGCTCAGGCCTTTATGGACTCCTCGCCATTGATTTGTCAGCATGCCTGTAGCTGAAAAGTGAAAGCTTGTTTTACAGCATGTAATTTCCACCATGTCAATTTGAAATCCTGACCAGCCCAGGGTCTCATTTCTTACCGTTTTTTTTTTACATGGACATTATTTTGAATATTAAATACTAAAGAAATCTCTAAAAAACGTTTGGAATTAGGTCCAAACCTGTCACAAGCAAAATGTTGTTTTGTGTCATTATAGGTCAATAAAGGTTAAAAATAAAAAAAAATAGGAAAAATGGTTAGAATTAGGTTAAAATCATGACTGGAAAAATTAAGTTACGAAGTATGGAGTGTGATGGGGGGTAGGTTCTTGACTTTAACCTATACTCCTTTTCGAATAGTATCTTCTGTTTTGTTTTAACTTATTCGAAATAAAGAGATCAATCAGTCAAACTCTAGGCTTGCTAGAATGTTGTGGGCTCACATCCACTTTAAAGACTGCTGACTAATATTGTGTTGTTTGTTCAGCACACACCCACCAATAAGCTGCTGTACGCCAAAGAAATGCCCAGATACAAGCAGGAAGTCAAGCTGTACTACAAACAGATCCAGGACCAATCAGCAGTCGCCAACTCCGAGTTTACACAGTTTTTACACAAAGAGTCAAAGGTGAGTGTCCGCTCAATAAACCGACATGTGTTTTCGTGAAGGTGAGTGAACGCATGTTGCTTTCATTTCAGAAACATGAAAATGAGTTTAACGAAGCTGCAGCGCTCAAGGAACTCTACAAATTCATCCAGAAATACTTCACTGAGGTCAGTACATAGACGGGGCTCCATGTCTAACCATCTTAACTCCAAAACAGACTACTCCTATTCAGTGGATCAGTGCTAGTCCTGGTTTAGACCTGGTTTAAAAGTCATGTGACCACTTTCACGCTCATCATACGCAAATAGATTACCCTCTTACTTATTTATCACTTTATTATGCAAGTTCCTTCATCAGGGTTGGCTCTTTTTACTTGAGATTATTTTCCAGGTAATTTCCAGGATTTCCCATGACATTTAAATGTGCAAAAATACATAACATTGTGATTAGGTATTTCGTGGGCCTCTCTGCCCTCCTCACTCACCAGTGCCCCCCGTGGATGCGACCTAATAATGGCTAAAGCCTATTGCTTTTTGGTCTGAAGAGATTCGAGCATAGACATGTAATTCTTGGGAGCGTGGTAAAATGGGGGGTTCGGGGTCCTCCCCTGAGAAACTTTTTCCTGTGTTCTGGAGCAGAATGAGCTCGTCTTTAGTCTGGTGGGGCAAAGTGTCCCTTACATTTATTTAAAACAGAAAAGCAAAGGGAGGATAAATATTTTTGTAATTTTTCATGTGTTTTCCATTTTCCAGGTTCTCCAGAGTGGGAACCCTGTATAATTTGGTTCGAATTTCTGAACAAGAATAACCTTAGACAGTGCCGAGTTTACATTTTAGGCTGACAGCTGTACTGCACGCATCACCACCAGATGGTGTCCTGTGCTCCAGTTTGCCTTATCACCAAACATATGTATAACAGAGTCCACATGCCTTTGACTCTAAACCACATTTTGGTTTCAGTCTAAAAGGTGCCCACGCACTAGAGGATTTTAAAATTTTGAGACTAAAGATCTGTGCACAGACAACACACACTTAAGGACAGACATGAAGACACACATACACACATGAGGAGTCCCACCACAGATCAGGCCATGAGAGAAAGTTTTAATTGAGCCACGCCTCCTAAGACTAAAAATCTAGCTAAAAATCGTGTGTGTCCAGCTTAAGTTGACTATATCTGAAATGAATTTAGTCGACTTTCCATTTGTCTGATTTTATTGTCACATATTTAATGGTATGGTGTGCTTCATGAACAAAGCACAGATCTGTGACATAAGGCTCTTTCAAACTGAAAGTTCATAGGTTGTAGTCCATTCTTTGCATTGTCATTTACTTTTTATGAGTCGACCAAAATACAGTCCCAAATACTTTTAATCTAAACTGGAGTCAACCACACCCACTCCTTTATAGACAGAAAGGACCAGGCTAGTCTGGCGCTGATACAGCAAATGCTGCATATTCTTTTTTGAATTTCCTCTTTTGTAACCAGTTTCCTGCTCACTTCTCAGAAATAAGCATTTAGGACACACGCTGCCCGGCTATAAAAAAAAAAAGTCCCCACAAAACGAAACGTCACACGCCTCTTGAACTGCCTTTAGCTTTGATCACTGCAACATTAGCTGTGGTATTGTTTCAATAAGCTTCTGCAGTGTTAAAAGATTTATTTCCATCCAGTGTTCATTTCCAACGTTTCTCAGTGGAGTCAAGATTCCTAGAAGGAATACGTTGATGGAACAACTTCTCCTACAGTCCTACAGGATGTTCATGTAATCAGCTGATCTCTTTCTTTGAGCTCATTTTGTTGCTGAACCTAAAACTGACCAACAGCAGCAACACCAGATCTATTTGCTTAGTTAAATCCTGGTGTACGCAGTGTATTTGACAAATGTGCTTATTCAATTTAATGCTTTTTAATGCCATTTTAAAACACTAAATCAGCTACAAACGATGAATTTAATATTCATTTCCATATTCAATAGAAGATTTGATACAACGGACAACTTTTGACCAGAAATACTGCATGATTTCTGCCAAAACTCCAGTCTCATTTTTGTATTTTTGACAAATTTATGCATTAGATAAGCAAGGTCATTATTTTCCAAGAACCTTAGATGTAATGCCTGTTTGAATTCTATTTTATGCCTTATTTTTGACACAATTTAATTGTTTTTAATGCTGATTGGTGGAGCTTGACGTTCACCAATCAGAAGCCTCCATGGGATCGCCGAGCATAAGGGGTAATTGTAGTTTGACATCGAAATATCACTGTTAAACCATGTTTTTTTCGAAAACAAGCTTGAGTTCATGCATACTTTTGTCACCTACATGTGACTGTAAGACTGCTTTATCACCACAGAGCTAGTTAGAACCCAGGAATACGTATTTTCGAAGTTACAGACTTTTTTCGATATCCCTATGACAAAAACGAATGGGATTCTTACTTCCGGCAGCAGAGCGGAGCTTGTACTGACGAGCTGGTGGGCGGGGCTTGTACTGACGAGCTGGTGGGCGGGGCTTGTACTGACGAGCTGGTGGGCGTGACTGTGATGCTCCATTCCCTCCATGTCCCTCCATTACCCCCAACTTTTCTTCATTAAATTGGCACTTCACTGAAGTAAAAGTACGACTTACTTTCCACAGATCTAAGCAACACACAAAATAAGTGTCTTTTCTGGGTTTTCCAACAGATCCAGGAGAAACTGGAGCAAAATGGCGCACCCTCTGAGCTGAAAGAGCAACTGCACCACGTCAAGAAGTCGTTTGATGGACTCAAAAGCTGCTCCTGGAATTAACTGAATTCACTTGGCGTCGAATGGAAAAACTGGACTGGATCTTACAAGCACATATGAACTTTAATTATTTAACAGATCAAAAGCTTTATAAATATAGTGCAAATGTGTCCAAGAAAAGCCCTGAGGAAGACCAGTCTGTAGTGAAAGGATGTTTCCATCTAAAAATTCATTTGTGTGAAATGCTTTGCTTTACGCGTCGCCCAGACAGGAGGGTAGGTTTCCCAGTTCTTCCATTTGTTGCAGCTGTGCGTGTTCCAAATCCTGGACCCTCTGACGCAGCACGGACAGATCAGTGGACGGACAGTCCTGACGAAGAAGAACACACATGTACAGCTCAGTGAGAGTCCTGACGAGGAAGAACACACATCGTACAGATCAGTGAGAGTCCTGACGAGGAAGAACACACATCGTACAGATCAGTGAGAGTCCTGACGAAGAAGAACACACACTCGTACAGATCAGTGAGAGTCCTGACGAGGAAGAACACACATGTACAGCTCAGTGAGAGTCCTGACGAAGAAGAACACACACATCGTACAGATCAGTGACAGTCCTGACGAGGAAGAACACACACTTCGTACAGATCAGTGAGAGTCCTGACGAAGAAGAATACACACATACAGATCAGAGGAAGAACACACTTCGTACAGATCAGTGACAGTCCTGACGAGGAAGAACACACATCATACAGCTCAGTGACAGTCCTGACGAAGAAGAACACACACATCGTACAGATCAGTGAGAGTCCTGACGAAGAAGAATACACACATACAGATCAGAGGAAGAACACACTTCGTACAGATCAGTGAGAGTCCTGACGAGGAAGAACACACATGTACAGCTCAGTGAGAGTCCTGACGAAGAAGAACACACATGTACAGCTCAGTGAGAGTCCTGACGAAGAAGAACACACGCTTCGTACAGATCAGTGACAGTCCAGACGAGGAAGAACACACACGTAGATGATGTCTTTCACTGCACTGACATTGTCACTTGGTCAACAGGCCTAAAGTATAGAGATATTTCAGCAACAGAACATATATGCCAGATACACGAAAAGGAGACCCTATTTTTAAACAACTTTATTCGCATGGAGGATTTTAAACTGTGGAAAATATGTGAGGTCTGCTTTTGGGAAGTTCTATTCATGCGCCTGTTTCCCACCAAATTATAGTCAACTCTGTGGTTAGCAGTCAGACCTTAGAGAAATCACTCTCTTGGGTTTTGGTTTTGCGGAACTTGACCTGATCTGTGTTTGTGAACCTAATTTTTTGGTTTGCTCTGGTAATCCCTGGATATTTACCCTTGTTTGTGTGCGCTAGTGCGGCCAGTCTGCACCATGCGCAGGGCATTCATCTTTGTGATATACTTGTGGTTTGTCAGATGTTTGTGGGAAAGACAGTAGATCCCATTAACTATAATGGCTTTACAGCGACCGTTAAGATTGTAGCCTCTCTCTACATCATTCTCGGTGCTCACAATGCAGAAGTGATTATTTTCACTCACAAAAATAGTATTTTAATGCCAAATTTAGGTTAAGTTTTTTCAGGATGTTGAATGTAATGGGGCAGACTACGTTTTTGTGAAATGGGAAGTCTAACCTGTCATAGACACTTTAAGCATTCAGAATACAATGCTCTGATAAGTAGCGGAATACGTTACAAAATACATTTTAATGAAAGTATTCAGTACTTTGTAACTAAATACAATTTCAAAGCATTCTCCCCAACACTGCATGTGTTACATTAATCTTGTAATAAAGATTGTTGACGTTAAAATGTGGATATAGGCTCCTTCCCCTTTCTCATACCGCTGTGACATTAAACTTGTAATACAGATCGTGGACATAGGCTCCTCCCCTTTCCCACACAGCTGTGCGTCTTTACTCTCTGCTTAGGTCTGACTCGTGTCTTTAGTGGAGGACTACAATAACTGCGACGTCTGGCTGTGATTGGCTGCTTAGCGCTGACGCTGCCCCCTCCACATGAACAACCTTTGTAGTAGCACTGAGCAGATAAAAACGACTAAATCTAAACTTAATTTAGTCAACTTTATATTCAAATTATTATATTGTTACATATTTAATGATGGAGCTTCTGCCATATGAACAAAGCAATACATGAAGCTGTTATAGCCCCGTTTCAGATTTATTTAGTTACGAGTCGGCAAATGTATTTGGACATTTGTTTTTGTATTTTTTTTTTATTAATGTTTAAATCTCAGAGTGTGAGGGCCAACGTTTCTTATTGTGGGTCTGATTTCAGTTAGGGATTGGTATTACACCTGTCCGGAGAATTGATTTGGTCACATGTCACTTGCGTCCACAGATCCCATGAGCTTGTTGCACGATGTGGCTATGAGCTCCAGTACTTCCTGTCTGTATTCATTTCCATTAAGATTAGCTTAGACCCAATATAGAATATTTTTGTCCTTCATCATGCTCACCAGCTTGGACTTCAGCTGGATAATGATGAAGGAGAGACATGAAGCAGCCTAGCCTAGCATACTCATCCAAGAACGGCTCGTCTTCTCTACTACTACTATTTATGGAAAACTAAATCCCAAATACTGTACGTCCAGAGTTTTGGGCAGGAGGCTAAAAACCTGTTTGAGAAGCCACATGTTGAAATGCGTGGCTGTTGCTCCACTTTCTTTTATGGATTCATGTGGCACCTGAACAAATGAAATAATGTTGAGGCCTAACACCAAAGCTTAAATGTATGGTCTAAGTAATTATTATATCTGCAGGTAAATACGCAGCGTGCAAAAAGTACAAACAGTGCCATTGTAAAAAACGGTCCTTGGCGCAGCTGAGAAAATAACTTCATAAAACAATTTGTCTGTATTTTTAGGAGGTTAAAACTGTCAGAAAATATAAAAAATAAATAAATATGAAAAGTCAGAAAGTGGGAGTCATAAATTGTGTTGAGTAATATTAATTAGCATTACAAAGTTTTGAGTTTGAATATCATGCCATGGTTTCATGTGGAAAGATTGTGTGGTGAAAGGGCAGTACTCACAGTGATGAACTGCTGTCGAGGGGAGGAGGTCATGAACGACCCCTGACCCCCAAGCAACAGCTGGCGAAACTCGCCGTGTCTCCGCTGCAGTTCTTTAAGCTGTCGGCTCAGTCGGACTCGCTCCTCAGAGTTGGACGCTTGTCTGAACACAGCAACAGACATTTATACAATTCATTGAGACCAAGGCTCCAAAATAAGAACAATACCACAGTATTAACAAGAGGTGGGAACTTCTGACTTCAAGGTGAGGAACAGCAGCGTTTGTGGAAAGCCAGTGATGTCGAGGCTACTGGTGCTGGTCTTGCCAACTTTATTTCAGCTTTTGTTTTTGGTCAACGAGATACACATGCAGCGCTCCCACAGGGCCAATTCATTTAGCCTCTGTGCTCCTCTTCTTTCTCAGGCTAATTGTTGGTACCCCTCAGTTAAAGGGACTATACCTGATATTTTTCCCTAGTAGTGAGTTTGCATGCTAGTTTTCTTGCTTTTCTTTGACTATGAACCTAAAAAGTGACCACGCCAGGTGTGAAATGTGCTTATAAACTCATCTCTAAGAAGAAACATGATTTTAGAAATGTATTAGGAAAGTTAGGAATGAATTTGGACCATAACTATCAATTTGTTTATGGAAGTTTGGAACTAAATTCTGTCTCACTGCGCAAACCCTACACCATAAACTGGGACATTAATAAAGTCTCACTTTTTGGCAGCCTCAGCCTCCAGCTCCACCTCAGTGATTTTAGCCTCCAGCAGCTGGATCCGGTCCTGGAGCTTCCCCTCTCTGGTCTCTGTCAGGGCTTTCCTCTACGGTAAACCAAAGACATCAAGCCAAAAGACATGTTATGATATGAACAACTTCATAGATTGGCAACAAAAAAAGCTTTATTTCAATTATTTCATAACCAAATTCCCTTGTCACTATCTGTTTCATCCCTTGTGTGATAAATGGTTTAAAAAATTATATTCAATTTTGGGTAACATGACAATACATCAATATATTGTCACACCAGGATTATTTATACTGCAATATACATTTACATAAACATTTTTTAAGCATACTACATATTTGGATCCCACCTTCTTCTGAGCATTGGCTGCCCTCTGGAGCTTGTCCTTGAGCTGTGAGTATTTCTGCTGAAGCTCGGCCACTCGTTCCTGCAGCTTGTGTTTGTCCTCCAGCCACTCCACGCGACGCTCCTCCAGTGTCCTGCAGCAAACACAAAAACTTCTTGACATACTGGCAATAACAAGAGATTGCGAAAGCCTCATAATGGTGAGCCTTTACCAGGGCTGCACCATTAAGCTAAACAATATCAAAAAGTTAAGCTTCTGGGTCTAACGTGGTTGCTCTTTCCCCTTATGAAATAGGACAATAACAATTTTAAGATAAAGTTTCATAGACTTCTGAAAAAGGCAGGGGTGACACAGTATGTGACGGAAGCAATGATTTTAACAGACTGACAACATTTCCGGTTTTAGGGGTCCTGTGACTGAACGGGGCCGCGTTGAAACAAAAGGACCCCAGTGGTAATGGCCCCAGGTTTACTCCAATGAGAAATACTAATTTAAACTAATTATCTAAACAAAAAGGTAGCAAAATAATTACGTAGATGTGGTCTGGCTCCCGTTCCATTAGAGCATTAAGGCTGGAGCTTATTGGTCCAGGTGGTCCGGCACACGTGGCCCCTGGTTGACTTTTCTTTGGTTTCAGCGCTTCGATCTGTACTTCCTGGTTTTATTGCATCATTGTTAAAACACAAACTGTCCTCAACATTTTTTAAAGTCCATAATCCAATATAGGATCGGTTCTGAGCTTGTCTGTGCTCAAAGTGTATTCACAGCGGTGCCATGGAGTTTCTAACCACATTTTTGGTGAGACATTTATATTTATTAGGTCATTCCCACTGGTGCCCGCGGCGTTCCAGGCCACAACCCTGACCTGAGAATTTTAGATTATTTCAATTTATAACACGTAATATTCAAATGCTCAGGCCTCTAAAGAATGTTTTTAAGCTTCATCATGTAGGATATGTCCACTTTAAAATGTGTTGGTGCTTATAATAACATCAAGTAAGAAATACATTTATAATCTGGATTCAATAATAATGGATTTATGAAGTTGAATTAGCAATTTGACCTTTACTCACAAATATATGCTGCTATCTTTTTGTGTGTATTGAAATGCTCTTGGGAAGCCTCACCTCTCACACTGGTGCTGGCTCCTTTCAGTGTCGGAGCGGGCCGCCCTCAGCTCCTCCCGGGCCCTCTCTAGTGCCTCCTGAAGCCTCTGGTTGGTCTCCGTCAGGTCGCCCTCACTGTGGGACAGTGTGCCCAGTCGCACATTCAGATCCTCATTTTGCTACAGAGACAACCCAAAGTTAAGTTATAAAAAACAACAATAAGTAAATGTATGTGTGTTTATTTCATATAGGTTCATGACTACATCCAGGTTAAAGTATTGTCAAATCATAGTACTCTCAAGACAAGCTTAGATTTGATGTTATTTCGTCATCCAACTATCATCATCAGCTTAGGGGTGAAGAATGGAAATGCACTGGGCTTAAATACACAGTGGAGAGGTCCTCTATAAACAGAGTCTACTGGAGCTGAAGGCTATATCGCAATATTTTCTCATATATTTTCCCTCCTCCAATGCTGCCGTGGTCAGCGAGTGAAGGGAGAACGTTTTAAACAGCGCTGCTAAACGAAATCATCTCCGTAGCGTTTATTATGCAAGTCATACAAAGCTCACGCGAGCGGAAACGAAATGAGGCGGAGGGATACATCCTTGGTGCACACAGTGATGAGGCGGATCGACAGTGTACACAGGCTGCAGGAGATCATATGTCAGTGAAAAAAGGCTAGTTTTTCCATTTACAAACTTAGATAGGATGCAGCATCGTGGCTCTGTTAGTTCTGCTCAGGTCTGTGTTGTCACATGATGAGAATGAGATCGGGGGAAAGTCTGTAGATTTACCCATGAACATTCGGGGACCCTCGTGTGCGCTCCAAAAATAACACAAACCATTCAATGAACTTTGCAGTCAAAAAAACTGATCAGACTTTAGTCAAATAGCCTTTTGAACGTCTTCTGACACTACATCAAATCTAAAACTGTCCAGTAGATAACAGTACTATTCAGTATTATTATATCTATTCAACAGTTATATGTGTGTTTATGATCAAAAGCTGAAGAAAACTGACCCGTTTTAGTTCAACAACCTCTGCTTTCTGCCGCTCGAGTTCATCCAGCTGTGAACTCTGATGATGAAGTTTGGACCTGAAGAGGAAAAAAACACAAATAATAACAACACAAATAATAGTAGGCCTAATAACAATTATTTCTTCTGGATTGTCAGTGGAAATAGGTTTACACTATATCAGGGGTGGGCAGTTTTTTCCCCCAAGGGCCCACATGAGTCATCTGGATTGAGACCGAGGGCCGCACAAACGTAACTTGAACTTAATGCAACTCAACTTTCTCAAGCCACATCAGGTCTAAATCAGGACTAAACCACATACACCTGGAGCCAGGACTAAGATCAGGACAAGACCAGGTCTAAAGCTGGACTAAACCACATACACCGGTGACACACATGCTGAGGAGTAAACTCTTTTTACACACGCTCTTATTATGCTTATTATTACGCAATAGTAAGCCGTTAGCACAACTTTAGCTGCTGTTAGCATAACATTAGCACATAGCTTACCTTCATAGTTCGCATTTAGCAGCTTCTTTCCTCTAGTTTTTGTCTTGGAGCTTCAGAATAATTTCATGAAGTCTAAAAGGCAGTATATCCACTGTGCTCTCAACGTGTTCCAGACGGTTGCTTTCATTATTACATTGCGTTGTTTACGTGTGTCCTCTCTCTCCTGAGAAGCCGCTGCCGGTGAACCCCGCCCCCTAAAGAGTCGCCCACAGGTCATGTGGAAAAGCAAGACCTCCAGGGTAGAGTAGATACGGGTGAATGCGAGGATTGCGCCCTGGGCTGGGCAGAAGTGCACTATGTGGAAAAGGCCTATATGTGATACTGTGTATAGGTATAATGGGTGGATTACCTGAGGTGTTGCAGCTCTCTTCTGGATGACTCCTCCCCCTGTTGAGCACTTCTTATTCGCTCTTCCCATTCTTGGTTTTGGGCAGTAAATGCAGCGTCGTGTAGCGCCCTCTGCTGTTCCAATGTGGCAAGACGACTTTCCAATTCTAGTCTGTGACAATCGCAAACACAAGATAGACACAAATAATGTTTAGTTTAGTTTATTCAACAGGAACAATGTGATTATATTAAAAGATAGTTTCCATCTACAGTCCCTGAGCAGTTGAGTAAATACAATATAAATGTCCATCCAAATATACAAACACTCTGCAAACAGCCAATCACTACACAATAATGATCCAATTAATGTAAAATGAGTACAAATGAGTGTCACATGTCCATTTTCAACTACAAAAATGCAACACACCTCTCCTTCCCACCACTGTTCACCTGTTTCCAGGGCACAATTCTCTCCACAGGCTATAATCAAACACAGGTCTGCCATTTTGTAGCCCGCTGGCTAGTACAACAGTGTATCAGCCTATGTGTCTCTATAGACCAGTGGTTTCGCTAGGGATCATTTTTCTCAGGTTCTGGGTTCTATGAAAGGCGCTGTATAAATAAAGCTCTTCTTCTTCTTACTTGTCCTCGTGTAGAACAGCAGTTGTCCTGAACTCTTCCTCTCGAGCTGCCTGGACCCTCCTCACAGCCTCTCGCTCCTTCTCCACCAACACGTCCCTATGTCGGTCCACTGCTGCCTTCAGCACCTCCACGTCTGACTGCAAACCTAAAAACACAGCACAAAATGCATCAATATCAGGGTTTGTCTATTATTAGTTTATTATGTGCCTCCACCGCTGCCTTCAGCAGCTCAAACCTAAAAACACAGCACAAAATGCATCGATATCAGGGTTTGTCTATTATTAGTTTATTATGTGCCTCCACCGCTGCCTTCAGCACCTCAAACCTAAAAACACAGCACAAAATGCATCGATATCAGGGTTTGTCTATTATTAGTTTATTATGTGCCTCCACCGCTGCCTTCAGCACCTCAAACCTAAAAACACAGCACAAAATGCATCGATATCAGGGTTTGATAAGGATTTGTTTCTTAGTACCATAAATTTGGGCCTGAAGTGCCTCTCTGTCCCGTTCCACCTCGGCCTTGGATCGAGCACATTCAAGTTTCACTGTGGCCAGCTCCAGCTTGTGCGAGTGCTTCGTACTGTCAATCTGAAAACAGCAAATTGAACAGTTTGTAAATCTGTTATGTTACATTTTTGCTTTAAGAGCAACCCCGACTTCTTATGGTCCCTTGTACTCATTTCAGAACCAGAGGAGATCGCACCTTCCAGGCTTTTGCGCTGAGGCTCTCATGATCTGCTTCTCTCCGTGCGTTTGCTTGACTCAGCCGATGTTTTTAAGAGGAAACTTAAAACCCACTTGTTTCACCAAGCTTTTTTACTCGCGACTGCTGATGTCATCATTAGCGCATATTTTCCATTCAAACTACATAGAAAATATGATCTGGCGACCCCCTGTAAATATCTCATGACCCCCAGGTTGAGAACCACTGCTCTAATTGATTAAGGCCGCTTTATGACCTTCATGTTTTGTGATTGCAATTGTATTCTGCATAATTTACAGACCCCCGTCTGTGAAAGGTGCTACATAAAATAACTGCTTGCTTGCACTTGAGGGTCATATTAACAAGCCTATTCCCAATAATGAGTTAAAGAGGGGCCAAACGTTTACATGGAAAGTTAATGAGAGCTTCGGGGTTTGTGTGTTTATGAAAATGATTTTCTCCACATTGTCACTCACAGTTTAAGCCCAGTGGGTTGAGCAGTGACCAGGTTGAGCCAGCAAGTGAGCTCAATCCAAAACGGTTTCAGTTTGGTAGTTTTAAATGTGCGTAGCTCCAACAGTGCTGTAGAGTCTGTCTTTATCAGAGACTGACTTTGTGTCACAGTGGCAGCTGGAGCTTCTCCATGTTCTTCACTAAAGTACTGAGGGTTTCTGTCATGGCTACAGACAAAAATGGTCCGACACAGTGCTTGCAGGGCCCAGATCAACAGATAAGATACTGGGAATGTATTTATGAGAGAAAGGCTTTTGAAGCACTGATCTGAGCATGTAACATTAGTGCAGTTCCTCAGCATCGATAAGGGCTGTTAAGGCTGGAGATTATTGGTCCAGGTGGACCAGCAGCTGTGGCCCCTGGGGCATAATGATAACAGCTTTCATTACCCATCCCTAAGTTGGTCATTCCGGTTACCATTCTGAATGCTTTTAATGGGATAATCCCATACAGGAAAAAAGACTGAGATGGCCCTTAATCATTTTGGACACTTGAAGATATGCCAATTTCAGAAATATCAAGAAAAACCTATTTCTTTTGTCATTTTTCAAAGCTGAAAAGGTGGAATATGTTTTGTACCTGGCAGCTGAGGGAGTTGACCTCCCTCTCTGCTTTGTGGAGTTTGGCTGTGAGCTCTGTGTTCTGTTCGTGAGTTGACTTCAGTTCAGCCTCCATCCGCTCCAGCTGCAGACGCAACGACTGACGCTCAGCCTGAGCGGGAAGAAAGAAAACATGACTTTAGCTGAATTAAACAACCCCTTTATAGCCTTACAACATAATCAAACAGATGCAGATAGGCATTGCTAGTCTACTCTGAGATAGTTTAACTAATTAAAAAAAAAAAGATCAAACTACTAAAACAGTTTATAGTCTAATGTCAGATGAAAAGATGAAAAAAATGACCTCTTTTATGTGCTAAGCTACAGCAAGAAATCCATTGTTAATATTATTATTATTAATATGAGCTATTTATCCATGCATTTTTATTCACATAGTCAGGTTCTGAATTTGGAATCAGGTTAATTTTATGTAGGACAAAATGCATTTTTGAGAAAATGGCCTTTGAATTTACAATTTTCTATGTAAATCTATGGAGAAACACTGAATCAGTGCAATAATTAAACTTTGAACTGAAAGTTTATACTGTATGTTAAGAGAACTCCCCCAAAACCTGAAAATGTCCTAACCACAAACTACTCATTTACTATAGTACCTCACTGTATAGTGGACTATATAGTTCACTCATTTTGTTGGCGTCTTGGATTGTTGCATTTTGCCTGAGAAGAGAAGCTGTCCATCTCAAGCTAAAGGTCAGAGCTAAATAGATATTGAAGGCAGATTATTTTTTATCTTGTATATAATCCTGTGTTTGATGCTTCTACACTGTCAGATGTGTCAGTGTTAAACTGTGACAGCAGGGGGCGCTTTGTTAGGGTCAATTTCTACTTTTGGACAGTTTCATTCATTTGGGTCCAGTTAAAGACCTGTCCCGTTTTAATTGACCCGTTTAGTGACCAGCGCTGCTCGCTACTATTCAAATTTTGAGTGCACTACTTTTTCTCTCTGGACATCACTGTAACATATCACTGTAAGAAACAGTGTTGACATTCAGCTGTGGTCTCACCTCCAAAGACTTGACAGCTGCCTGTGCCTCTGAGATCTGCCTGATCTGAATGCGCTGGACGTTCTCAGCCTGTTGTCCCGAGTTGTCCTTCTGCGCCCGGAGCTCCGTGACCTCGGCCTCCAGCCCCTTCAGCCGCGCGAGGAGCTGGGCCTTCTCTCGCAGCAGGGCCTCCACCCGCTTACCGTCACAGAGAGGGTCCGAGCCCTGGTACTGCACCATCAGCTCCTCCCTGTCCTTCTCCAGACGAGAGATCTGAGGAGAGGCAGACGGCCCAAATTAAGGCCAGACACTGCAGATGAACAGGGGAAAGATAAATCAATGTGAAACTTTTGCTGTATATCACGGACATAGGAGGAAAAATGTATTGGAGGTGTTTTGTCATTTTATGTTTATGAGTTGATTAGTGGAACGGATTTGGTAAAGATGCGTGTTTTAGTCATCGTGATTAGCGCTGCATAATAATAGACAATCGTCCTGACCACTGACATTTTGTTGAACATAAAGGAGATGAAGTATTGATAAGAATTGAGAGCGACCTCTGCTTCGTAGATGATCCTCCTCTCCTCCAGGGTCCTGCAGTGCTCCTCGCGCTGGTGCTCCAACTGAGACCTGAGCAGCGTGAAGTCGTAGCGCAGCTTGTTGTACTCGGACCTGTACCTCTCCGCCTCCTTCAGACACACAGCGCAACATCATCATCAGTGAAGTGGAAGTTTTAGTGGCATCGCAATGTATTTTAAATCACAAGGGTGTCTATTTTCACCCCTATGAAACACAAACGCAGTCAGTCAGTTTGTTCTGGATCCGTTATTACATCCAGTCCCACACATCGTGAAGTGTGAAGGTGCAAGGCAGTAGGGATGGGACCATACAACTACAAATACAACACATCACCATTATCATTATCTAATCACGTACTGCCATATACGTAGTATGGTGTACAGGTTGCGTTCATGTGACTTCACAACATTCTAAAGAGCCTATAGTTTAAAATGGCAGCTGAGAATCCTATGGTGGGTCACTAATTAAAAAAAAAAAAAATGACTAATATCGCTGCAATTACTGGACTTTTACACATGAAACTAAATCTCAGCGCCTGTATATGAACTAAGATTAGGGCTGAAACAACTACTCAATTATTGAAATATTTGTCAACTATTTTAGTCATGGATTAATCATTCCCAGTACATACAGACTCTGACGAGAAAGAATTGCATACTTTTTTTAAACCATTTTGTCTCCAAGTATATGGTATATCCGTTTTTATGTCAATATTGACCGCAGAAATGTGATAAACCTCAGACCATGATCTAATCAGAGGAGAATACCGCCGCACAGGCACTTTCACAATCCCAGGCTGAACTTTTGAGGTTCTGAGCTTGTTCACATAGAGATATTGTGAAACTTGTACTAAGAGCATCCTACAAACATTGGGCCTCATTCATGAATACTGTCTTGAGAAAGTACAACTTTAAAGGGACTACACCTGACTTTTTCCAAGTAGTGGAATGAAATTTTTTTTTTTCCTTTTTTTGGTATATTGCAAACTCAGACATTTCTGGAAATCTAAATCTAAAGCATTTATTGTCAATTTTCTGAGTCTGCAGGCTAGTTTTCTTGCATTTCTGTGAGTTTAACCCTAAAAAGTGACCCTGCCAGTGGTGTGATGTGCTGATAAACTCGTCTCTAAGAAGAAACACAATAGAAATGTGTTAGAACAGTTAGGAATAAGCTTGGACCACAACTATTAATTAATGTTACTGGCTCCTTCTTCCATTATTTGTGATTTCAAAAATCAATAAAGAATCAGGTATAGTCCCTTTAAGGAGTTTCTGCAAAATCTTAAGAAGACACATCTCTCTGGCGTCAAATAAAGTAATGCATCCAAATAAACCAAATGCCTATAAATTTATACATTTGCAAACATCTTGCGGAGCAGGAGGTGTTGCTCTGCTGATGTTGGTGAGCGGAGGTGTGGGATTGGTTTGGGGTTTACATTCATTTACATATCTTTAATATCTTTGTTTATTGTCATAGCCATTTGTTTGCCATTTGAGTTCTGCTTTGTGCTGAAGTATTATTACATCAGAATTACAGTGTTAAAAACATATTGGAGGAATCTGCCAGTGGGATACGTTTTTTACACTTACAGTAACAAAACAAAAAAGACTCATCACAATGTTACTGATTTCTAGACCTCTTTGTACAGAAAACGTAATCAGTATTCATTTTCTAGAAAATGCCAGACCTCCTCGAGTTTATTGAAGCGTTCCCTGATGGGAGTCTCCATCTCCTGCTGCACCTGGGCTCGGAGCAGCTCCAGACGCTGCGGGGTCATAATCTGAAAAACAAAACACACTTGGACTTAATAGTGCGCTCACACAAAGTCAGAAAACCTGAACTTTTGGAGAAAGGCGCGGCACAGCCACCAACCATAGAGGCTCGCTCTAGCGACGCAATGACACATTTCACGTACTGGGATGAATCCAGGAAGAAGCGGGAAAACAACGAAACCAGTCACAGTTCCCTCATCCTCTCACATTTGCAGCATTTCCATCTGGTCTATGCGCTCACATCAATCTCACATACAATCATACTGATATTTTAGCCCACTTTGGGTTAAAAACTGCCCTGAGATGAGGGAAATGTCTCGCTGTGGCTCTGTCTCGCCATGCTCCATCCCGTGTAAGGACTACAGCAGCTTTGACCTGCAATTATTCATGTTGCATATTGTCTTGTCCCATATTGTGTGCTGTAGTACATCGCCCTCCCAAATACAACAAGGACTTTATCCCTGAATTTTCAGACAAAATGATGTCCAGCCAACTGACCAATGAGTTTCAAAGCCTTTTGGCTTCTTTAGACCTGACTCAACATGTGAATGCTCCCCCGCACCAGAACTGCCACACTGGACCTCATCATCTCCTATGGTCTTCCAACTTAGAAATATACGAGACCTGTATTTCTGACCATTTCCTCATTATATTTAATTTCACACTAGGCCTGCACGATTTTGACAAAAAACCTTAAAAGAATTGGCCACATTTCACAGCACATCCCGCTGTATCCAAGACACGACTCGCCCCAGCCTGTAGCCGCTGTACCATCACCTCAGCTCCAGCTGGAGAGTTTGTTGCAGCCTTCATGAACTCTAACCTGTATGCTCACGATGACCTGGCTTCTCCACTGTGCACGGAGGAATTTCTCTCGTTCTATTCCACCTGCTCTGGCACCTGTCAAGCTAAGGTCCACCAAGCCCAGAGCAGACGCCTGGTTAAGTGACACCACTCGCACCCTGAGAAGGCAGTTGGCTGAACGCAGGTGGAAGGAGGACGTCCTATTCAAAAAAGCACAAACGGTTGTTGGACTTCTCATTCACCGCGGAATCCTCTGTAATGCATTTAGGCTGCCTTGTCCTAATTGAAATAAATGAATCAAATACCTGTAGCCTCAGGTCCTCCAGCTCCCTGGTCTTGTCCAGCAGTTCTCCTCGGAGCTCGGCCAGAAGCAGCTGCTGTCGCTCCTGCTGACTCTGTCTGTCACCCAACAATCGCCTCAGTTCATTTTGCGCTCTGGTGAATTCATCCTGCAGACTAAAAAAGCACATTCATATTTAGGGCTGGGTACTGTACCAGTACTTTAACGGTTTATGATACCGATGCCTGAACAATACTTTTTTTCGATACCTATATTACATTATTGGTAATCTAGAACCATAAAACAGAACAATAATGGTCATTTATTCTATAAAAGACTATTACTTTTCATTTTTCATCACTTTCTTTCGAGCTCAGGACCCTCCAGGCAGAGAAACTTTCTCTGAAGGAAAGTCATTTTCTAGTACCGGTTTTCCTAGGGCTGAAATAGATTATTTGTTTGATGGATTTTTTTTAAGCAAAACAATGTTGTTGTTTGGACAATTATAAAAGTGCAAATTATATCAAGTGTATAATATTCACTTTGGGAAGGGTCTCTGAGCCCTCACACCTGCCCCCTGCTGGCCGGCACTCACACTTCTGCAAGTCCAGGGATGATGACACCATGTGTTTGTTGTTGCGTTTGATGTTGGGAATGTGAAATGCAGAGGGATAGAAACAATGATCCCAGCCGTATAAATAATGCAGTTTGTGAGACTCTTCTTCTTTGTTGAGTTTTGGACTTATCGACACAAGGAGCAGCAGGACAAAAGATACAAGAGGCTTCAAAACCTGTTGCTGCTGTTCGTCCTTCAGAAAAAGGTACACATGAACCAGTGTTGACAAAAAACCTAATTGAGATTTTTTTGGACAGAAATTGCAATTGCGATTCAATTTGCGATTTTAATATTATTTTTTATGCAATTAAGTATCGTCTAAGCAAAGATGATATGAGAATTTAGTCTCACAATTTCCTTGGACACGTTTTCTGCGATTCACAATATTATCACAGTTTAGTTTAGTTCACAATTTCACACAGACACTGGACAGTTCAGGTGTTGCATTGTGAAAATGGAACTCCCATGAAGCTCAAAGCTTATAAAGTAGGGGTCCTAGTAATTATCTGCCATAGTTGAACTCCTTGTTGAACTGACCTCTTAAGTGATGCCAATTATGAAAAAAAATGCCGCAATCAACGAATCATGCCTTCTTTTCATCGCAGTATTATCGTTTATTGTTCTGGCCCTAGTATGTCAGCAAAATATACTTCTAAAACCGCTTTAATACATTGCAGTAGTACCAATTTATTATTCCAGCTTCATGAAACGCTGGAGAAAAAGGGCAGTGTATGAAAGAATGCAATTGTCAGATGTGGGACAAATAGGTTTCCTTATTATTCCTTCCTCCAATAGAAACAAAATATTTGACAAATTGTGATTAACAATTAAATACACAGTATATTCAACTAAATAAATTCCATGCTGTGAGGTTGTCTTCTATAAAATAACAACAGGTAATGGAGTGTTACTTGACCTGGTGTGCTCAGCCTTCAGTGTCTGGTAGTTCGTCCTGTGGTTTTCACTCTTCATCCTCTCGTCGATCAGCATCTTCTGCAGCTCCATCTCGGCTCCCCCCAAAGTGGCAGACAGCCCCAGCATGGTCGCCGACCTCCCAATACCTGCTGCCTCCATATCCGAGGGAGGAGCAGAGGTGGTCATCTCCCTCCTAGATCAGAAACGCAAAATATCGAAGTAACACGCAGTACTACGGTCCTAAATGGTGTAACCGCTGTGAGCGAGAGCAAAAGGGACTCTCCAGTTTTGTTGTTACTTGTAACCATGGTGGCCCAGAGGAGATCCCACAAGCCACTTAGAAATCACTTTATTCGTTTACATAGGTCTCAAGTGATTAGCGTTCATCTCCAGACTCCTTTTGTTGTGGATACAGAGTGAGAAATGATTGCAGCTTAATCACGTTTGTCATCCATTTAAATATAATACAATGAATGAATATTAGTGAATGAGGAGGTAGTTAAGGCAAGTCAAGAAATCACTGCAAACAAGTCATACAGGCATAACGTGACTTTTGGGCATTGGAGATGAATATTCTGCGTAACAAATCAGAAACGAGAGCTTGCTGTAGGGCTGGGCGATATGGAAAAAATCTTGTATCACGATATGGATTATTTTATTTCACGATAACGATATATCTCACGATATACCACAATAAAGGAAATTTTTAGTTATTCTCGGAAAAGTTTGACAAAAAATATCATTGCTTACTTTTTCCGACTTTAAACTGCGAGCGCAGAGGGTCCAGACTTTGCTGATGAAATGGTTAGGCTTATGTTAGGGCTGCGTAGTTTTGCTCGTCCACAGGTACGTAGTCAAGGCATAATGTACCACACGAACATCCTTCTCTGCTTTGGCCCACGGCCTCATATAAGCCAGGCAACTCTGCACGTGTGATTTGTTTACATCGCTGGGTCATTTTCTCACACGCAGTACGAAAGACTGCTTTATCTTCGGCTGGCAATAGTTTTTCTTTTCGCCACTGTTTCACTACTTGCTTTACCTCACACTTTATGGATTCTCATGTCTTTTTCGTGGAGCTTTACGTGATAGAAGAGGTTTGTTGTGTTGGCGTCTTGTAGCATAGTTTGCATCTGACCGTCTTATGCTCCGTGTCGGACTCTTGAACCACAATAACCAAATCACAGACGGAGCCCCTCTTTTTGGTAAAAGTGCTTCTTCTTGGGCTGCCTGCGTAACTGCCTGATTCTCCGGGAATAACATTTTAACCTGTTGCGTGTCCATCTTTCAGCACAGCACTCATGCAAGTGTATCTGGCTGCGGCCGCAAGTAACGTAAAGCATGACGCAAACCAGCGTGAGTCAAATAACGTAAAGCAGCATCATGCCGCAAAACCACAAAACGGAGATTCTTTGCGAAAAAGTTCTTTGTTTATCACTTATATAAACTTAGAGTAATTATGTATAGTGACAAGACACGCTAATACATTCGTCGTAG
>OMNZ01109102.1:0-13461 GCA_900303255.1 Lesueurigobius sanzi | reverse complement strand
TTGTTGAGTGAAAAGAATATAAACATGGTAACCTGTGGGGATTGAACCCGGGCCTCTGGTGTGCCAGACGGCTGCTTACTGTGAGCGCCACTGAAGATGGTGACATCAACGGTGCTCACACTATATCAATGTAATAGGGGCCAGACGTTAAAGCTGTAGCTGCGTCAATGTGCGTCTATAAGCGGCGTCTTTGGCAGATTCGCGCGTTCAAGAATGGGCGTCATGAGCGATGACGCGCTTTGGTCTGAACGGGGCTTTAGACTGATTCAAACTAGTATGAAAGAGGGAAACGCGGCACTGTTCACCTGCTGCCACCATGGCTCGTAGAGTCCTAGCCACCATGGCTCGTAGAGTCCTAGCCACCATGGCTCGTAGAGTCCTAGCTGCCTCTGCTAAAAAAGCTAATCCTCTAAGCTGACTCCAAAAATCACCAGGTACATGGCAATTTATTCTCACTAGAAACGTAGACCTTTCTTGTATAGGAGAAATACAAAATATAAGGATATTACCTGAAATTACAACAAAAGAACTCGACAAAGCAATAAGTAGACTGAAGGCAAATAAAGCCCCAGGCAGTGATGGATTCCCTGGTGAGTGTTATTGAATATTGGGCCTAAATGGGCGTCTCAGAGCCTTACCGTGAAAGAGGCGTGTTCGCTAATCCAACTCCAACTGGCTACGGAGGAGGAGGGGAGGAGCCACAGTGATACCACAGTGTTAGAGGATGATGAGGCGTGGCAGAGCTGATGACGTAAACTTCTACCTCCTCAGCTAACCGCAAAATTCAAATGGAATAGATACACATTACGAGTTCAACCTCTAGAGGGCGTTAGCCACTCGGTTTTAGGCATAAAAGGACACTTTTGGGCAGGTTTGCACTAAAATGGCAAAATATTAACTGGAACATGTACATAATTAGTGTATAATTATTTGTATTAATAACTATTACACACCCATTTACACAGTTTATCAGCAAAAAAAGTTGTTTTGGTGTTTAGTTGTTCTTTAAGGAAGAGCTGAAGCCACTTCTTCTTAGAGCCATAAACTATATACTCATGGGAGAGGATTGTATACCAATTGTTAAAAAAAAAAAAAATTGGCCCAATAACACAATTCACACTAGAAATATGGTTTAATGTCATGGATGGGAGAAAGTCCTGTATTGAGATTCACCAGATTCACAGAGGAATGGTCATCCAGTCCAAATCCTGGAAACAGAGGCTGAGTGAAGGATGTGGAGAAGGTGTGGATGTGGGACAGTCCTCCATCAGGTTGAACCTTATAGAAGGACAGAGCTCCAGCCTCAGAGTCAAGAAACACCCCCACTCGACGCAAGGATGAAGGTAGAGTGCATACGTAAACCTGGAGCTGAATTCTACGTATGTAGACCTCTTCACTATGCATTCTCCTCTCTGTGGCACCCAAGAACTCATCCTCTCTAAGTATGTAGGCCTCATCACTATGCATTCTCCTCTGTGTGGCACCCGAGAACTCATCCTCTCTACGTATGTAGGCCTGCTCACTATGCATTCTCCTCTGTATGGCACCCGAGAACTCATCCTCTCTACGTATGTAGGCCTGCTCACTTTGCATTCTCCTCTGTATGGCACCCGAGAACTCATCCTCTCTACGTATGTAGGCCTGCTCACTCTGCATTCTCCTCGCTGTGGCATCCAAGAACTCATCCTCTCTAAGTGTGTAGGCCTGCTCACTATAAATGTGCCTGAATCTGGCACCTGAGGACAGTCTCATGCGATGCGAGGATATGCCCAGTTTATCCTCTTTTTTCCCATTGTGTAGGGATGTATAACCTCCATCACTACATTCAAGACTCCAAGACTGATCATTCTCTCCAAACAAACACTCCTGACCCCCTCTGCGTCTGATTCCTTTGTAACTTACTGCTATAATAACCCTCCCTTTCCAGTCAACCTCCCAGTAACAGCGCCCCCTCAGGCCAGTGGAGCTCAGGACCTGAGTTCTGTCTGTAAACCTGTCCTCCTGATGTGAATTCAACTGATCCTTCTCCTCTTTCGCCTCTTCCTCCTCTCTCCTACCTGTTCCTCCTACTCCTTCCTCGTCTTCCTCTTCCTCCTCTTTTTCCCACCACTCCTCTGCCTCGTCTTCCTCCTCATCTGTCTCTTCCTCCGTTTCCCCCATACATGTCACAGAGCGATTTCCGGTTGATAGAAGGAGACGACTGTGAGCCGTGTTTGGATCCAGAGAAAACTCACAGGAATCTGAGGGACACAAAAATATTGAAATGTGATCAAATTATTAAAATTTGATTCACATAATATCCATCCTACTTTATCTGAGGTCATGTCTACGCAGAGATAACCAGAATGCCATGACCCCAGCTGGTCCTAGGTGTCCCCAGGCCTCTCAAAAATGTAATCATGAAACTGTACTCACACTTCCTCAGACCTGGGACCATCCAGTGCACTCCAGCCGGATCCAGCCTGAAACACAAAGGTTTACTGTAGACCAGATCAGAACCAGAAAGAGTCTGCAGAGCTCACCTGAGAGCCTGCAGGGGCCCGTGTGGCGCCTTTAGAGCAGTCAGCAGCTTGATAGAGCGTCCTGGATGATTGTAGCTCAGGTCTAACTCTCTCAGTTCTAAGGAGGCGGAGCTCATAGCGGCGGCCAGGGAAGACACGCCCCTCTCTGTGACCAGGCATCCAGACAGACTAAAGACACGCAGAAAAAAATATTTCTTGAAAGAATGAAATTAGTGGTGGTATAGAGCAGAGACAGTTTGTGTAAATGAGACTTTCACAGATGACAGCTGCAGCTCGATAGTCACACATGGCTCAGAGGAGGGAACCTTCGACATAAACCATGTCTGGCTATTTTACAATCATAAAAATGTACATTGTTTCTTTATTTTCAATATTGAATATGTTTTTTGTTTTTGCAACAATTATGCCCCTGATTGGGACGTGGAGGGAAAAGGGGGAAAAGTTGATCATAAAACCATTACAATTTACATAGCCACTTTTATAGCCACAGTTAAATCTTTTACAGCCAGTCTCACAAAAAATTGCCTTTGAAGCTGTGGCGTATTATGGGTTTAAGGCTGGTTGTTTTAGTCCAGACCACACTAAGGCATATACTGTACATTTTAGGGTTCCTTGTTCAAGAGCTAATGCTGCTTGGTCCATATTTTGCTGACTCAGCCGACCAAAGTGAATTGTTGAGTGTACCCTCTTGTTCATGAGGCACTACTTGGTGTGAAAAGTTTGAGAACCAGTGGTTAAATGTGGATAGAGACTGTGCTTGATATTTTTGTCTCACCTGAGTGTGTGTAATCTGCAGAGGGTGCTCTTCAGTCCCTCACAGAGCAGCACCACTCCTGAGTCCTGGAGGTCATTGTTACTGAGGTCCAGGTGAGTTAGACTGGAGGCACTGAGGACTAAGGCCAGAGGACCACAGCTGTTCACTGTCAGGTTACAGCTGCTCAGACTGAGGAGATAGGAGCCATGTACATCATCTCAATCAATTTATTTTTGTATAGTGTGTGTTTCTCAATTATTTTCTGTTACGCCCCCCCCCCTTAGGAAGAAGGAAACATTTCGCAGTCAGGTCGTAGTCACAGTGAAGCAAAGTGCTGCACTTCGACACATTTCCTCGTCTTAGCTTTCGTTTGTTTCGTTTGTTCGTTTCGTTCGTCTCATTATCTCAGTCTCTCTCCGCCTTTCTTTTCATAAAATTACATGTTTCCCCAGGATCACACGTGCTCCCCCTGGCATTGCACTGTGCGACCCCAGGGCGGCCCGCCCCACTAATTGAGAAACACTGGTATAGCCCAATATCAAGAGTCACCTCACAGGACTGTACAGACATCAAAACAGTGAAACAACCAAACGGAATGTCCAAACAATGTAATGTCCAAACAAATGTAATATCTAAACCACGGGTCACCAACATGTCCACAGAGGCAAACACCACGACACTCTCCCAACATCTTACTGCCCGCATCCGTGGGACTATTGACACCTGAAAGATTACCCAAAACAGCTCTGTTCAGTTTAGAGCCAGTGCTGTGGCTCTGGTTTGTTAAGTGAATCCATGCATTTTGTGCTATAGAGTCAGGCACTTTGTCCTCTCTCCCAGACCCTGTTTTGGTCTGATTGCCTGATCCCAAGGGATGCAGGTCTCGACTCTCGACCCTCCACCTCCAGCCCCTACTGGACCAATGACCAGGAGTTTGCGTTGTCTCACTCTCTGTAGGAGAGCAGACCCTACAGTGTCCAGATGAACGTAAAGAAAAGGTGGGCTAAAAGCTCCAACCGTAATACTTTTTATTTAGCTAAAAAACTGCTGCAGAATGACAGGTCTACAGCACGCTAAAGTTTCCCCTGGGGGTCATGGCTTATTTGGGTCATAAGCCATGACCCAAATAGGAATTGAACAATGCAATTTTCCACAGATTCTAAATAAGCATGAAATAAGCCTATACATCTGAAATCATGAGCACTGCAAAAATGTCTAAAGAAATAAGATTTTCTTTAAATACATGTAGTCCTGTTTAGATAGACCTGGTTTAGTCCTGTTTAGATAGACCTGGTTTAGTCCTGTTTAGATAGACCTGGTTTAGTCCTGTTTAGATAGACCTGGTTTAGTCCTGTTTAGATAGACCTGGTTCAGTGAGGGACGGATGGAGCATGAGATTGAGAGACAGATTTGTCCATTGTATCAGACTGTTGTGGTGAAGAAGGAGCTGAGTCAAAAGACAAAGCTCTCCATTTACCTGTCAGTCCACGTTCCTACTCTAATCTATGGACCTGGTTTAGAGATCCGTTTCTAGTTCCTAAAGGACAAGGTCAAATTGGAATATTTTAAAAATATTTTTGAGCTGCAAAGATTTACCCATGGGTGATTTAAGTGTCTGGTCTGGACTCACGTGGCTTTGGTGGAAGCTTTGATGACCGGCAGCAGACCCAGCAGAGCCTTCTCTGAGGGACAATATTTCCCGAGGTCAAACTCTTTCTGATCTCGTCCCGAGGACAGAAGGATGAATGACACAGTGGACCACTGAGCAGGAGAGTATACCCAGGACAGACCTTTCCTCATATAAACCTGGATCTCCTCCAGCAGACTGCTGTCATTCAGTTCACTCAGACAGTGCAGCAGGTTCAGGCGACTCTCTGCAGACACATTCTTTTTGTTCAACTTCTGTTTAATGTACTTTATGGTTTCCTGATTGGTCCGTTCACTTCCTGTCTCAGTCAGCTTACCCTGCAGCAACTTCTGATTGGTCGACATAGACAATCCCAGAAGGAAGCGCAGGAACAGGTCCAAGTGTCCGTTTGGACTCTGTAAGGCCCAGTCCACAGCAGAGCGGTAGAAGATCTCTTCTGGGGTTCGCACAGGGTCAGTGTTAGGGCTTTCAGAGGACTGTGGAGTGCTCTCCTCTGGAACTGAAGAGGATTCTGCCTCAATGGACTCAGAGTCAGAACTGAGGGGGGCTTCTGGTGCTGGCATGAAATAGCTGATGAGTTTACCTATCCATGATTGCTTCTTCACCATGTTTGCTCTCGCAGAGGTTTGCAGCTCATTTTTTGTCTTTAAGTATTTGAGCTTCTTGGAGGATTCTTTGAATGCAATTGTTTTTGCTGATTCCGGGCTCTCAGAGGAGTGGGGTGGTGACTGCAGGATCTCCCCAGGGTCGGAGGAGCGTGCTGGTGACAGTAGGTTCCCAGGGTTAGAGGGGTGTGGTAGTGACAGCAGGTTCTCTCCTGCCATGTAGAAGGTCTGATGGACGTGGAGTGCAGCCAGAAACTCCTGCACACTCAGATGGATGAAGCAGTAGGCCTTGTCCTGATACAGGCCTGACTCCTCTCTAAAGACCTCAGTGAAGACTCCGGAACAACGAGCAATCTCTGCAGCGTCCAGCCCATACTCACTTAAGTCGCTCTCAGAGAAGATCAGTTTTCCATTCTGCAGCTGCTCAAAGGCGAGTTTTCCCAGAGACTGCATCATCTTTGTGGTCTCTTCAGTCCAGTGACGGTCTGTCCCTGATCGACCTTCATACTTCATGTTCTTGACTTTGGCCTGAACCACCAGGAAGTGGATGTACATTTGAGTGAGGGTCTTGGGCAGCTCTGGTTTCTTTCTTAGCTTCAGAATCTCCTTTAAAACAGTGGAGATGATCCAGCAGAAGATGGGGATGTTGCTCATTATAAACAGGCTGTGGATGCTCTTGATGTGGGAGATTATTTTATCAGCCTTTTTCTTATCCTTGAACCTCTTCCTGAAATACTGCTCCTTCTGTGGGTCTGTGAACCCTCGCACCTCTGTCACCCTGGAGATGCACTCCTCTGGGATCTGATTGGCTGCTGCAGAGCGTGTGGTTATCCAGAGGCGAGCAGAGGGAAGCAGGTCTCCCCTGATGAGGTTCACCAGCAGCTCCTCCACTGAGGCACTCTCTGTGGGCTCAGTCAGGATCCGGGTATGCCTGAAGTTCAGAGAAAGTCCGCACTCATCCAGACCATCAAAGATGAAGAGCAGCTTGAGAAGCTGGAAGCTAAAGAGTGCTTTGGTTTTCTTGAAGCAGTGATGGATCAGTCCCACCAGACTGTACACTTTGCCGCTGAACTTATTGAGCTCTTTGAAAGTGAAGTGGAACAACAGATGGACATCCTTGTGATTTCGGCCTTCAGCCCAGTCCAGACTGAACTTCTGAGTCAGTACAGTCTTCCCAACGCCAGATACGCCCTTTGTCAGCACCACTCTGATTGGTTCTTCTGTCTCCGTCTCGAAAATGTCCTGGCATCGGAAAGTTCTCTCCTGGCCTGTCTCCCAGGAGTCTGACTCGCTGAAGTCTGAGTCCGAGGAGTCTGTCTCGTAGGAGTCCATCTCATGCTCTTCATTGACCTGCTCAGAGTTGGCCTCAGTGATGAAGAGCTCAGTGTAGCCCTCATTAAAAGGCATTTTATCTTTTGATTTGAATAGATTCTCTACCAGGAACTCAAACTTTGACTTCAGTGTGGATTGGAGTTCTTTCCGACAGGCAGCAATCATGACTGTGAACACAAAAAAATGGAATCAGAAAGGCCCAGCCAGACCAAAGGTTTGTCTTTGAAATTAAAATATTTAGTCCAAGAAGCAACTGCTGCTCTGACCACCATCCTCTGGTGAATAAATATTGGCCCAATGATTAGTCAATACCTACTTCATCTCAAGGATGGATTGTGACAACTATTTGTATGCGAGCCGCCTAACTTCCCTATCTCTGGCTTCGCTTTAGGTGCCAGAGTTTTTGAGTACACTATATTTTGTGACTTCTAAGTGTTAAAAAACATCAACACTGCGACAAGGCTGGAGCCTCACTTTTACCCAGCACCACTGTGTTTTGTTTGGTTAGATAATTCCTAGCTTGCCGAATGGCTGAGGAACGGACCACCAATGGGATCCCTAGCCAAAACAGGGCAAAATTAGAAATATTATCCACACAGTAATATAGTGCAGATTAAAAAGTAGTGCATCCCCTTTAAAAAGTTACATTTTAAACAATATCTCAATGAAAACAATATCCATCTCTAAAATGTTGGCAAGACTAATAACACATCTGGCTAACTTATAACATGAAAGTAAGGTTCATTATATAATTTTGAGCCCAATAAATTCAGTTTTACTGAAATTAGATACAGTTGGGAAAAAAAAATATTTAGTCAGCCACAATTGTGCAAGTTCTCCTACTTAAAAAGATGAGAGAGGCCTGTAATTTTCATCATAGGTAGACCTCAACTATGAGAGACAAAAAAAATGTGAAAAAAAATAATCTTTTTGGCAATGACAGAGGTTAAACGTTTTCTGTAAGTCTTCACAAGGTTTTCACACACTGTTGCTGGTATTTTGGCCCATTCATCAAAATTCGCCAAAGGGGTTTCGATTTTTAGATCTGTACCGCGGTAGCCTCCGCAATAGGGGCCGCGTCACTCTATAGCGGCCGCTGTGATCCACTCTAGCGGGGAGAGAGAGAGAGAGAAAGAGAGAGAAAGAGAGAGAAAGAGAGAGAAAGAGAGAGAAAGAGAGAGAAAGAGAGAGAAAGAAAGAGAGAGAGAAAGAGAAAGAGAAAGAGAAAGAGAAAGAGAAAGAGAAAGAGAAAGAGAGAGAGAGAGAGAGAGAGATGAAGACTGAAGAATTTCTGCCTACGATGTATCACGATATTTGTTGGTATGTATCACGATATGACGATACGGTATGATCATTTCAACGGAGCCTTGTATAAAAACATCTAAAACTTAAATCCATATAATAAAATACACTTGCCTCAAATTGTAAAGGGCGTTCACTGATTTATTGGTGTGTTCAATGTGTGAGTTTATTTTAGACCTTATTTGGTGAATTCTGGTGTGTTTTAACTGGACCAGTTTGCAGCAATAGTCCAGCCAGTATTTTAATGCAGACATTTAACAGAAAAATAAACTTAAGTTTAATGCAAATATCGTTTAGGATCAAGCAATTTTCATTTTTATTATACCAGATTTTTCGGCCCCCTGTATCCAAGGGGCACCAACCTGAGCCCCAGTCTGCAAAATGACAACACCGCCCCTGCTGCTGGCAGCGCAAACCAAACACATCGTCTCTCACTGACACAGAGCGGTGCCGCTGAAAAACGTCAGAACTTTGCTCTTGTGGTGTTTTTAAGCCTAAACAGAGGGATCAGAGGGATGATGTGAGAATCAAAGCTCTGAGCCTTTCTCTGTGTGTTTATCGATCTGCGGGTCACTATTTTACCTGAGCGACGCAGATAAGCTCTTACCGTGTGTCTATTTTCTTTGGGCTTTGGTGAGCAGCGCAGATCTCCGCGAATATGAGTAATGATTACGAGGTAATACACACATTTAAATTAGTACAATGCCCTGAATCTGTACTTGGAGACAGCGCCAGAATCACCATTACTTTGCTGCAAACTTTGCGTAATAGTCTCTTGCTCCACGTGTGCTTTACTGAAGCCAAACCACTCACATATTACAGAGGTACCTCCGCGTTTTGGCATGATTTTTTCCTACAATTTCCGCGTTGTTTTGTTGTTTCTCCTCTCCCCATGCTCTGATACACGTGAGGCGCCGCGGCCGATGTCATCACAGTGCGCCGCACAATCGTACGCACACTCGCTGTTTTCAGTTTTAAATTAATATCATTTACACCGGTGAAAGGCATTTTCTTATCATGGGACTTATTTATACCGGTATACCGGTATGAAAAAAATATCGCCCAACTTCGCATGAATCTGGGGACCAATCACAGCACGGGGAGGAACGGCAAGCTGATGACGCGTAAAAAATCGTCATCGGGACTCGATACGATTGGCTGTGGTTACGCGCAGACGTATAGATAGACATTCGTAGCGGCCAATAAATGGCTAAGGACAATCGTAAACCACACATCCCGTACGAGAAAATTAACGGTTGTTTCCCAGACTAAATATTCACTTGTGATATTTAGTCTGGCGCTAGCCAGGCTAGGTAACGAGTGGGGGACAGAGGGGCCCTCTTAAAGAAGAAGTTACAGCTCTGTGAGACCCAGAAATCTTGCTTGTGTGTAGATGACGAAATACTAATTTTCCACCATATTTGCAAATAAATATTCTTAAAAAATCAGACAATGTAATTTTCTGGATTTTTTCCCTCATTTTGTCTCTCATAGTTGAGGTCTACCAATGATGAAAATTACAGGCCTCTCATCTTTTTAAGTAGGAGAACTTGCACAATTGTGGCTGACTAAATATTTTTTTTCTCCACTGTATGACAAGATAAAAAATATTTGAACAAAAAATATTTGTTCCATACTTTTTGGGACAAATCTCTCAACAACAATGGCCATGATGGAATAAAACATACAGTATATATTGTGCGTATATATTATATTTTGAGTATTTTTAAGTATTCTAAAGCGTACTAAATGAATGTGTACTCACATACAGTAGAGCAAAAAAGTATTTAGTCAGCCAATTATGCAAGTTCTCCCATTTAAAAAGATGAGAGAGGCCTGTAATTTTCATCATAGGTACACCTCAACTATGAGAGACAAAATGAGGGGAAAGAAATCCAAAAAATCACACTGCTGGTGTTTTGGCCCATTCCTCCATGCAGATCTCCTTTAGAGCAGTGATGTCTTGGGGTTGTCGCTGGGCAACACAGACTTTCAACTTCCTCCAAAGATTTTCTATGGGGTTGAGATCTGGAGACTGGCTAGGCCACTCCAGGACCTTGAAATGCTTCTTACAAGGTCACTCCTTCATTGCCCGGGCGGTGTGTTTAGGATCATTGTTTTTTGTGATCAAGTTTTTATTCAGGTTGTGCACATTGTCATGTACAAAAAAAAAGGAAAAAAAAAAAAAATGTTTAGGATCATTGTCATGCTGAAAGACCCAGCCACGTTTCATAATGCCCTTGCTAATGGAAGGAGGTTTTCACTCAAAATCTCACGATACATGGCCCCATTCATTCTTTCCTTTATACTGATCAGTCGTCCTGGTCCCTTTGCAGAAAAACAGCCCCAAAGCATGATGTTTCCACCCCCATAGGCACACTGGTCTGAGCGCTGCCAGGCCATAGGCACCACTCGTGTGAACGCTGCCAGGCCATAGGCACCACTGGTCTGAGCACTGCCAGGCCATAGGCACTGACGGTGGACGGTGAGGGGGTCATTATTTGCCGCCATTATTATTATTATTAGAGCTTACCTTGGGGATCGTACGGATACTTGGACAGTTCCTGCAGTACTTCATTGCTGTTCAGCTTTTTCAGAACCATCTTCATGACACTGATGGTGAAGATGCCATAGCAGTCCTTCATGGCCTTTAGGATCTCAGTTGTCTCTTCTGTCTCCAGTTTGTTTCTCTGAATCGCCTCAAATTCTCCTAACACAGCACTGTCCTCCAGGTACAGCTTGAATCGTTCTAATTCATACTCTGATAAATCGTCCAGAGCTCCAATGAGTGCTTCAGTCATTGCAGGATCTTTGGAGGCCATGACTCAAGCTTCAGTCTGCCTAATAAAGAAAAACACAGTCTTATTAAAATCATGCCCAAATCAATATCCAAGTCATTGACAACCCTTTGGAATAATCAGTAACATGCATGTGAGAAAGTAGATGATAATGTAAGTGATGAATGTACATTTTTGTTAAAAGAGCTTTGTATAGCTTTGTATTCTTTGTATTCTCGCAGCAATCATTGAAATAGTGTTTGGTCAGGAACTTAACACTGATATGACCAGCACTAAGTTCCGGGGTGTGCACATCACAGAGCTCTCCTGGACCATGCACACTACATCACTGGTCAAGAAAAGTAATCAGCGTCTCTACTTTCTCCGCAAGTTGAGAAGAGCCAGAGTCCCAGCCTCCGTTATGTCCAACTTCTTCAGAGGGACTATAGAGAGCATCCTGACCAGCTCCATCACTGTGTGGCACGGCGCCAGCACTGCCTCCTGCCGAAGGAGCATCCAGCGCATCGTGAGAGCAGTGCAGGAGATCTGTGGAGCCCCTCTCCCCTCTATTAAGGACATGTACTCCACCCGTCTCACCCGCAAAGCCGTCAAAATCGCCAGGGACCCTTGCACCCATCACACAGGGTGATGCCTTCAGGGTGATGCCTTCAGGGAGGAGACTGCAGAATCTACCGGTCAGTTCCAGTCGACTGAGGGACAGTTTCGTACACAGGGCCATCGGGAAGCTGAACTCCTTGCCCACTTCCCGACACTGTCCCCCCGGCATGGTCTCGCCCCTTCTCCACTCTTTCTCACCCGTCCCTGGTCCCGCCCCTTCTCTACTCTCTCACACTTTTACCTGGCCCTGTGCATCGATAGTCTGTCCTGCACCACAACCCACTACTCATCAATGAGCATGGTTACATGCCGTCAAAAACCCTTTCAAAACCGGAATATTAGCAATAACGGGGGCGCAACCGGGTTATTGCTAATATTCCGGGTGTAATATTCCATATAAACACCCGCATATTCCATATAAACACCTGCAATAAAAAACCCGAATATGATCCCCGGGTTACTCCTGTTCTAAACTGAATATTTGGGCATGTATACGCACATCAGAATGGGCTATATGCACGGCGAGCCCACGTGACCAACTTCCTGATTCAGGGACCGGAGGCGCATTTCCGCCCTGCATCAAATTGCATTGAATTATTAGCAGGTCTCAGACAAATCCAAAAATATGTGAAGATAATGTCAGTATTCATCGAGGTAGGAACTTTTATCTCAGAGCTAATGGCTAGTGTTCAATAGAAACGATATTAAATTTTAACAACTAAATAAAAATGAAACGGCAGACAGGCTGCTTCTTTATTGTGCATGCTTGTTCAAAACTTTGCGCTAGTTTAATTTTTTATTTGGTGTTAGCCGTTAGCTTCGAGGCAAAAAACCGTTGTAAACACGGACGTTCCTTCCAGTGAAGTGGTTATATCCGAAGTAATGTTTTTAACCAGCTGCTCGTCACATCGTATCAGTCACTCGCTGTCCGCTGACAAATCTTGAGGTATTTCTTCATTTGTGTGAGATATGCTAATGACTCAATGAAAATGAATAGAGAGAGGAAGGGCGCTAGTCGTATTCGAGTCCAGTCAGAAGTCACGTGGGCTCGCAGTGCATATAGCCCATACCCCCATCAAAAGGAATATTCATTTGTGTACTGCGCATGAACAACCCGCTATGTTGGTCTTTTGAGTCCAGAAAGTACTCTATATGTGCGGAAGTAAAACGGAAGAAGAAGAAGAAGAAGAAAACAAACATGGCGAGGCCTAGGCGCAACAAGAGGAAACAGACTTCTTAATCAATCTTGTGACGTGTGACGTGTATTTATACACAGCACGTTGTCCGGAGTCTCGGTTTGTGAAAAAAATAAATAAAAATACATTTTAAAAAAAAGAGTTGTGGTTTGGATCGTGATATTCCAAATGATTGACATACCATGTAAACCAGAATAACTCTGTCTGCTCACACATGCAAACGGGTTATTCCAACTCTTTCAGGAACCGGAATATTGACGGGCATATAAACGTAGTCAGTGGCTGCATCTAAAATGGGAACGAAACACCTCCTTACCTTACCTTACCTGTCCTTAACCTTTGAGAGCTACGTCATGGGTTCAACATTAAGGTGCCATTAAGGTTAGGAACTGTGCCTCAGCTGCGCATTTGCACCAATTTGAACCTTCCTCACTCAGCGGAAACAATGGGGGAAGTTACGTCACCAACAGCTGTTTTAAAAAGACTCAGTTACCCACAATCCTGACTACAAAAATACTTCTTCTACTGTCCACCACTGACTTTAAACAGATTGTCAACTGTTTTTTATTTTGTTTCAATAAACAGCACTTTATAAACTTCACGCAAACACAGGGAGCTGCTCCGCATGTTATTATCGGGGCATTCAGCACGTGGCTAATTTGCATATTAGATTGATATTGTAACTAAAGCGGTGAAACCATTAGTTT
>OMNZ01109100.1:0-20552 GCA_900303255.1 Lesueurigobius sanzi | reverse complement strand
TCCAGGGGGTCGTGAGACGCTTATCTGGGGTCCCAAGATGATTTTAAAATACAAAAAAGAATAAAAAAGACACTGTTTTATAAATGGAAACAGCATGTATTGGTGAAAAGAGGTCAAATACCAAAGTAAACTACAGTTGTTATAGTTTCCACTCATGGTTAGTGGTGGTGCAAAGCCATTTGTTGTCAAAGAACTGAGTTTACTCTTTTGAAATCATAAAGAAACAGAAACTACTCAAATGTCCCTGATCTAACATTTACATGAACTTCAACAACTGTCAGGAAAATTGTTCAGGAGCAAAGAAAAACTCACTTCAGCTAAAGTACAGGACTCTGACAAAATGTATGTTTGATTCAAGATGCACAATATGTAAACTTTTGATCAGGGACATTTGGCTAGTAACAAAAGCGTAAACAAACAGGTTTTTTGACAATAAATGGCTTCACGCAACCACTAACCATGAGAGAAATAAAGGTTTTTGTGTTATTCATATTCTATGAAATACATAAGTTTAGATCCCCTGAGAATAAACTTTTGAGCACAACTGTATATGCGAATAATACTTTTTTGTCTTTGTAAAATCAAGCTGTGTTTCGAAAAGAGTGCAATTTGCTATATGCCAATATTTATGTTTATTCTAATAAAATACATTTTGGCCTATTTATAATGTTAGAATTGACACATTTCAGACCTGGTTTAGTCCTGGTTCATTGTAGCCTTCCTCTGCTTTGAAGAGTTTTAAGGACAATCTGGAAACAGCTTAACTGTTTGTGATACATTGTGCGAGCATAATTTAATTAGATCATGAGGGTCCACTCTGTTTAGGAAAAGCATAAAACTACAAATAAAATGCATAAATATAAAAAGGTGCACATAAATCAAAATAAAATTGAAATTAGGATCCAAGCTGTAAGAAATTTGCGATATTAATTTTTGTCATATCGCCAGGGGAAGCTCAAATGAACTTCCAAAGGCATGAAGTTACACATGACACATTCGCTTAACATATAAAATAATATTGGTGCAAAGGTTTACACACCCTTCAGAGTTTATACCCATTAGTCCCCAAAGTTCACATGATGGTAAACATTTTTGCAGCTACCAACACTTTGTCAATTCTAATTTGAGGGATTTTTGCCCATTTTTCATGACAAAAGTCTTCCAGAACTGAGAGATTTCTGTGCTGTCTTACTGCTCTTTGAAGTGTCTATCGACAGATTTTCAGTGATGTTTAGGGTCAGGAGACTGTGCAGGTCATGGAAAAAACTTCAGACAGCACCTCTAGAGGTTGTCCATTGTGGATTTTGAGGTGTGTTCAGGATTATTATCCATTTGGAGAAGCCATCCCACTTTTTCACAGATGAGGTTACCTTTTCTCCCAGAATTTGTTGGAAACTAATTTTATTCATTCTTTCTCCAAGCGTGACATGTTCCCAGGGCCACTGGGCTGCAAAACGAGCCCAAAGCATGATGGATCCAGCACCAATACTCAACAAAGATGGTGCTATTTTCATGAAAGCTGGTGCCATTTCTACCTCAAACTTACCATTGCTCATTATGGCCACAAAGTTCAATTTAGAAATCTTTCTTTTCATTTCCAAAATGCGTCAGGCTTGTCTAAATGTTATTCTAAACTTTCAGATGCCACAGTAGAACTTTTTGCACAACTGAACGAGCCCAAGTGTCAAGTGTACATGTACCCCTGTTTGAGAAACACTTGCGTATAGAGGGAATGCGAGTGATGTCAGCAGCATGGCCGAAGAAGCCATGCTGAGTGCAGAGTGGCAAGTCCAACGAAGCAATAAAAATGATGTACTTTAGGCACATCTTCTAAAAGAACATGCAAAGAATTACAGCATGCATTTCATTTCAGCTTCCAAAAATAAAGCGTTTTTTAAACTTGTGATGTACCTCATTATTTGTCTCGCACTAAAGTGGGTCAGAGCCTTGTTCATTTCATGCCTTGTTCTGGCTCTGGCACAAACTGAGCAAAACTAAATTAACTATAATGTGTGTGTTCCCTCGCGCAGCCCTCTGGGACGTCTGGACTCCGCTGAGTTTTCATACAAACAAATTAAGCCTGTTAATGAACCAGACAAGTTTAGGCTTATTATTATTTTTTTCCCCCATTTTATGTTCCCTCAAACTTTCACAAACAAAGTGCCCTTGTTTGCCTCTCAAAACGCTGTATTTTGAACATTATACTTCCATTACAGACGACTAAATGGTGTTCTACAAATAAGCCTAGTCTGACTTCACGTTCCCGTGTTGGGAAATTTGTCTTCTGTCAATTTTTCATATATATTTTACGATGATGAAGGAAGCTTAGACCTAAACACAGGGAGAACATGCCAATTGTAGACAGATAAGCCCCCTCACAGTCGGGGAAACGAAACTGGGACATTCCTGCTGAGAGGCGAGACTAGTGCATTAACTCCTCAGCCATCGTACTTGGATTTAAAGGAGGCATGTCATGCCAAATTTACTTTTTTTTGCTTCAGACCATATTCTAATGTTGTTCCCTCATCAAAAACACTTCATTTACGCAGTTTTGAGAAATCATTAGGTAATTCTGTTTAATTTGGTCATTTCTTCTTCTACTGCTGCAGATCGGGGCAATCTGTAAATACCCAATGTTGATGGCCAAATGAAGTTATTTTTGTATTTGTCTGTGTTGGTTCTCAGTCGTACAGGAGTTGTCCGTCGTAGGCCAAGATTCTTCAGTCTTCATCTGTACTCTGTAGTTGAAGTGTCGTACGTTTCGATCTTAGTACAAAGTCAGAAGGAGGAGTTAACCTCCAAGTCCCTCCAACAACAACCTTAGACCGAAATCATCTCAATGTCATGCTAATGAGCCTGGACTACTGGGCGGAGCAGGGCCATAGGGAAGTGTCAACAACCTTAGAACTTAGCCCAGGGTGAGACAATACAGAGGTAACGAGTCTTATTAAGTATGAATAGGCTAAGATGTTTTCCAAGCTTTAGCACCAAGAGAGGGGGGGCTTATAGGTTAACTCCTCCTTCTGGTTTGCTCTTAAGAGACCCATGTGCGGGAGTTTTTTTGTTCTTTCCAGACTAGTTCCTTGGTCTTCAACGCACCTGTCGTTCCCATAGGTGTGCCGAGTCCTCCTTGTTTGACGAACCTCTTAAGAGACCCACGAACGTGTTTAAGTCTTTATTCACTGAGAAAGAGCTTTGGACTAAAACATCCAACACTTCAACTACAGAGTACAGATGAAGACTGAAGAATCTTGGCCTTATTTTTGTATTATTTTTTTGATGATTGAATGAATGGTTTATTCCAAGCTTGTACTAGGTAATAACATTTACATACAGACAAATGTACAGTTTTCCAATTATTTTTGCATGTGATACATAAACCAGTAAACCTGCTAAATACAGTGCATAAAATACTTTATTTTACTTTATTTTTTTCACCCAAAAAAGTTTGAAAAGCAGTGAGAAGAAGAAAAATGTTTAATCTCCCTCCAATCAATGCTTCATATCAATGCTACAATGTACAATATAGTTGCCTCCATTGCATTTTTAATCAATTGTAATCCTTATTGTTTTTTCGTTATCCAAGATCTTTTCTTTTTAATATGTGCATAGATTTTGTTGTGTGTCGTCAATATATTAGCTACAGGATGAAAATCTCTGCTCAGAATCTCAGAAAGATTGTTTTACCAAGTGGAACGCCAACTGAGCAACCCATGTTTATGAAAATCCTATAATCCAACATTGGCTCCGTTCTGAGCAGTTCTGTGCTCAAAGAGTGTTCATCATGCTTCCATACATTTAAACACAGTTCGTTTATACCAAGTCATTCCCAGTACTGCCTGAGGGGGGAGCTCCTGGCAAACTCCCCACCAGTCCTGGCTTCTTCTTTATCCTTAGATATATTATTTGAAGTGATAAATTGAAAAAAAAAAAAAACGTCAAAACTGAGGCACCCAAAAGAATGTTTCCAAGACCATTTTAATGTGTGATACTCCTATTTCAAGTAAATTTCTCCATTGTGAGATCAATAAAGAACTATCTGATCTAAACTTTAAGAAAACAGGCTTGAAATTGGATCTGACTCAACACCAAAACAGCATTAAAACATAAGTAAAATACAATTCTATGTGTCAAGAAGAGTTTAAAAAAAGCAATCTGCAGACGACCCCACGCACCACAAGAGCAGCCTGTGTACGGCCATTTGAGAGCCACCGTTTCAGCCACAGCGATGCAAACGGCCTGTAATCTCTATAAATACAATACTTTATCTGGCAGGAAGTACAGAAGGTTTTAGTCCAATAACACGAAGACTGAAAAATCCTTACAAGATCTCTAGTAATTTCCACTTTCCACGCTTTAAACACTGGTCTCGCTCGGAGACGGTCCATTATATCGGATTGTGTGAGATGACATGATGAGTGATGTTCCAGTGAAGGCGCGGCGAAAATAAAACAGAGAAACGAACAACAAAGACTGTAAAAATATGAGGAGAAAAGTAGATAGCAGCGACGCCGACAAACGGAACAGTGACGCAGGAAATCACAGAGTGCGTTGGATCCTTTGTGCGTCGTGGCAGGTGTCCGTCAGAGTCTAGAAACGATGAAGAGGAGCCTGGCGCAGTTCAGACCTGTTTAGCTCTGGTTTAGGCCTGGTTGGGACCTCATTTAGGTCTGGTTTGGACCTCATGTAGACCTTGTTTGGACCTCATTTAGACCTCATTTAGATCTGGTTTATACCTGATGACTTGATTGATTTTTTATTGTCTCCTTACGGAAAAATCTGTCTTGGACAATCCAGGGCTGGTACAGACAATAGACATCACATGGAACAATCGAAGCCCCTGAAAACAAGGCTAAAACTGACATCAAACATTCAAATAAATTAAATTCTCGTCCGCTGTCAAATCTTGTGAAGTCAAAATGTTCGGAAAGCACTCGCCACTTGTCTGCATATGAATCAGCCAGCGTTACAAACCAGCAAATAGACCGGTCCACGCTCCAGTCTTTAGTAATGACTGGCGGCTATCAGGTAATGGGCCAGAGATTAGCCCGAGCCCGCGCATACGAACAAAAGGTCATGTGTGGAGATTAAAAAGCTAATGGCCAAATTAGCTACAGAGAGGAAAAAACTCATAAAATGAAATAGCTTTGGGGGGAGACTGAGGCTGGCGGTGCAAAGGAAATGGACTTTAGTTGTATTTACAAAGACAATGGGTAATAGCTGTTGCACTCGAGTCAAAGGGAAGCCGATGTGGTTTTAAGTGTTATTGTAGGAGGAGGAAAAAAACATCAGCTCTCACAGTACACTGACTATAGGGTTGTACAGGCTGCAGGAAGTCAAACTGAACGCTTTATATTGCAATTTGAATGCCTAAATTCAGGCGGCACAGCGGTTAGCGCTCGTGCTTCACAGCTAGAAGGTCCCAGGCCCTTCTGAGCTTGTATGCATAGGTTTCCTCTGGCTGCTCCCCTACCACTAAGGGTAAGGGAAAAGGGAATGTTATTTGTATAGCGCTTTTCATATGACATAGTCACACCCAAAGCGCTTCACACATGAAAGGGAGGGGGCTCATTCACTCCATGCTGATGGTGGTAAGCTACTATTGTAGCCACAGTTTCCCCTGGGGCAGACTGACAGAAGCGAGGCTGCTCACATCTTCGCCAACGGTCCCTCCGACCACCACCAACCACTCACACTTAGGCATTGGGTGAAGTGTCTTGCCCAAGGACACAACGGCAGTCTGCACCTGCAGGAGCCGGGATTCGAACCCCCGACCTTCCGATCATGAGACGACCCGCTCCACCACCTGCACCACTGTCGCCCCACTAAAAACATATACAATAGATCAGGATGAATGAGAGTGTGTTTGTGTGTACGAGTGTGGGACAACGGATGGAGTGGTGTGTTTACATGCATGGTTCTCATGTGTGTTCATTAACATGCACTGTCCCAACCAAATAAAATAAAATAAAATAAAAAATGTGCAAAAATATGCCATATTCATAATGCCACAGTGCAAAAAAACATTTCAAAAGATGTATATCCATTCCAGTAAACAGAGGATTTAGGGAAACTATTCAAAAGCACATTTTTGATCACATTGTGGCAAAACCTGCAAATGAATATGTTTTGGACCATGAATTTATACTGATTGAAAAGAAATGTAAATTTGACGCAAAAATGTCAAATTTAATGGCGTATAATGACCTACATTTAGCACCGTTCATTCAATGACTTTGCTTTTCATTGCCCCGAGGAAACCTGTCTATCCTGCATCACCTTCAATTAACCTTTCCCAACATCCAGGCATTTTCCAACCACACACCAATGCAACGCGACCCAGTGTCGGTGAAAACAAAACCGATATCTGAATATATGACAACCTGCCTATAGAGTGCAATATAAGCAAACAACATTTCATCACAATTTGACATCACAAAGACCCTCTCAAACCAAATGATAACCACTCAAAGTCCAATGCATTACAATGGTAGATCTGTGATGTAATACCCAGATCAGATGTTTTCCAAAGCCGGGTAAAGCCCGCGACGATATGACACAACGGGCCAAGCTAAAGACGGACAAAGAAAAGCAGTATTCATCTGGAAGAGTGGATTTTCAAAGTGTGGAGCCTTCATTTAATTATGGGGGATTTTATTGGTGAAATATATCTAGAAAAAACCAACAGCTTATCTTTACTGTGTGCAGGCTCCCTAAAAGATGTAGTAGATTCATATTAACCTTTCAAATGTGTGTAATGTAAATAAAACTTTATGCCACAGATAAAATAAAAAGACAAGTCCATTTTCGTGCAAAAACTTTGTGGTTTCTGCTCTGCTCATATGCTGGTTCCTACCGTTTCTTAATTAAATTTGTGCATCAAAACTGATCGGATTTGCACCTTTCACTTCAAAGAGCCGTTCAGATGAGTTTCTTCCGTGACTTGTCGCTGCTTTGTTTTGTATACAAGCTGCCAAACAAGAGGTTTAAACACATTAGCTCCCGTTCCAAATGATTCATTTTGATAGCTCACTGCAGGACTAGCGTCGTCAGTGCGCGGCCGATCATTCGTCGCAAAATAGAAACGGCTCCATCCTTCTTTGGTTCCGTGTGAGCTGCTGTAAAGTTCATTCAGTTCAGTTCAAAAGCAATCATCACGTTCATGTTTACCGACCACTTTCGGAGTTGCAATCTTCGCTCCAACGGTCTCCTGTAGCTCCAGTAACACTCCAGTCCCTCGTCCAATCAGGTCTAAGTGTTGGCGGCGGCCTCTCGAGCTTGTCCAGGTGATTAGCGTCTGAGCGGGAGTGGGTTTGACCTTTTCCCTCCGTCGTCTCGGCGCATGTGCGGGATCCCTACAGCGGCGCGGGACACGTGAGACTCTTCACGTCAAATGTCAGCGAGGAGGGAGAGAGGAGAGTGTAGCGCGTCGCCTGGATGGGTGGTTCTCAAACTGCGGCGTGGAACTCGGAGACTCTGGAGCCCCTCTTCGCGGCAAATTATTTCTCCCACGGGTTTTTTGTATCGAGCCAATCACTCGTGGCACACTCAAATACAATTGTAACTTTAAGAGGGAGCTTTGAAACTCTGCCCGGTCGCAGACAATGGATCTCAAGCGGTCGTCTGTACTGGGTTGTTTCTCAGCGTTTTCTCGCCTCGTGGTGCAAGGTTCAAGACCGATTGGACTCTTTTCAACGACTCTTTGAAGTGAACGGTTCAAAACAGATCTCATTTTTGAAAGAAACAAATCTTCTTTGCCTGTTTACGCATCATTCTGGGGATGGCGGTGCCAACAAGGAGGTGGCAGCCTGGAACACAGCATCTCCCTCTATAGTGCTATATATATATATATATATTGCTATATATTTCTAAGGAATATTTAATGGATAAATGCGTTAATTGAATGGACTGGTGATTGGCATTCACAATTATCAGGATGCTAAGGGCTCCTCTGTCTTTTCTCCAGAGGTGGGAGTATGTCACTCATGTCCAAGTCTCAAGTAAGCACCAAGTCAGTCGGTCACGAGGGTCAAGTAAGTCAAGTCGAGTCATAGCCTTTGTCCAGTCAAGTCATAACTTAGTCATCAAGTCATGCCAAGTCACACACGGCTTGTATTACATATTTGAAGACCAATAATTTGTAGGACACACAGAGCTGATGAATAAAAAAAATTAACTCAAAACTTTCAGTTTGTCTGCAGATGTACAATGTATTTTTCAGATGTGCATTTTAGAAAATGAATTATATTTATTTCTTGTGCAGTTTCGGAAATACATTTCCAGCTGGTCCTTTTACAAAAATTATGCCATTTGTGCTTTTGTGCTAAAAACATGTATAATAGGATACACTCTGGGGCCAGGACTCCCCTGAAAGAGATTTTTAATCTCAGTGGGACTTTCTTAAATAAAGGTCTAAGAAAGGGCTCCTCTGTCTTTTCTCCTACTCATTTTAATGTAACGTTACACATTATGCAATTGAAATGGCACAACAGAATATCTTACATCTGTATATGGCTGTATATTCATCTGCTGTCTATACCTATTTTTTCAATACAAAAGGGGCTGGTAATTGTAAGCTTAGGCTGCTCTAGAAGCAATGACACTGGGGGAAGTATGGTACACTGAGCCCTGTCCTCTTGTTATATCTGGTATACTGTATCTCCTTATTGTATAAATGATGTATGTTGTGTAAGGCCTATGGGACAAAAGTATTGTTGCGATACTGGGCTTTACAAAAATGTATTGATTGATTGATTTTATGCAATTTTATTCAGATGTAACACTAAAAACAGCTGGAAAACAGAACATGAGCAGAGACTAAGATTTCTGCACAAAAATGACTTGACAAAACAGTTGTAGCCTCTTTTCTTAAATTGTAGGGGAAATAACTATTGCTGTGGCTACAATTGCAGTCACAGCTGTCCTGGGGCAGACTGATGAAAGCGAGGCTGCCAATCTGTGCCATCGGCCCCTTTGACCACCACCACTCCCTCTCTGATGACATTCCTACATACAGGTCAGGTGGGTGAAGAGTCTTGGCCAAAGATGCAACGACAGGCTGCAGCTGCTGGAGCCGGGATTAATCACTATTAAATTACATTTATTATTGTCTAATTTAAAGCATTTGCTCACATTTCATTACAAGACTAAAACTATATCATAAATATGTGAAAAGCCTAACTGCTACATTTTAGAATTTGTACCGTAAATCTAGGCACTGTGTTTCATGATAATTATCATTTATACAAACTTTGTTTTGAGTGTTTTAGATGATGTCATTCATTCATGACTAATCCATGACAGTAAACTAATTATTGTAACATGGCAGCCCTTAATCAGAGAATGTTCTCTCACCTCAGATTGTTGAGCACTTTGATTTGGCAGAAATTAGATTCTCAGTGTGATTTTTCCTCACTCAGTTAACTTTAAAGTGCACCTACAGTATCATGCATATGAGACTTTTCGGTGCATTGATATTTTACGTTTGGCCAGGCGATAGAACAGTATGTACTATTGATTATTTTAGTATTTGTCAATTAATTGAGTAATATTGATTTGAGTAAAGTATTTTACTTGTATTAAAAAACTAAATTTCATGTCTTTAGAGCAGAATTTGAAAGGAGAACCACTTTTCTGATACAACGAACACCATTTATTCTTAATTTCGCATTAGTTCAAACAGACACTGATTGGTTTGTGTCCTGAGAACCAAAACAATACTTTCACACCATGTACATATTGGATTTGGAGTTTACATGATCTGTGGGAAAAAATGACCCTACCTTTAAAGAGACAGGGTTTTCGTCTAAAATACTAACATTCTACAACTTTCTACTTGTACTATATGTTCTTAATATTGTTCATTCATAGTTATTCGACTTTTCTACACTTTGAGCTTGGCACAGACTGTCCATTCACCAAAAGTTTTTCTCTCCGTCTCAGGCATATTTAATAAGATTCAGCCTTTCCTGTATAACTCCGTGAGACCAGCTCAGACCAGTTTAGATAAGGTGAAGGACAAAAGTTTACATATTGTGCATCTTGAAACAGACACCACAGTCCTGTCTTTCAGCTGAAGTTATTTGTGGGTTTTTTCTTTGCATCTGAACCATTTTCCTGGCAGTTGTTGCTCATCATGTCAACTTTCGATAATGGACATTTGAGTAGTTTCTGTTTCATCATTATTTGAAAAGAGTAAACACAGCTCTTTGACAATAAAGGGCTTCACACAACAAATAACTAACAACTAGTGGAAAAAAAGTTTGCCAGGAATGTCAACTTATGAGCACAATGTATTTGTTTTAACATGAACAATCTGCCTGTCAATCACAGCCATCAGACCTCCAGCCGCTCTCGCCGTTGTCCTCGTCTCTCCGGGTTACAGCGTTCATATCGTAACCTTCTCTGACCGTGATAGTTTTACCACGACTCCCCCGTACGTACACGCTCCCCTCATCCGTGCACCTTCGCCTTTGGGACGTCCGGCCGGAGTCTAGGTTTAATCCTTTAAGAGGTGCAGCTGCCGGGGGCTTGTTCAGATCAGCGCGAGAGGCCACAGAGAGCCAGATAATGGTGTTTGTTTAGCCATTAGCGCAGGCCTCTTTAGCCCCTCGCTGCCCTCGGGCCGGAGCAGCTCACATACATGATGGATGGAGAGGGGCCGAGTGTTTTAGAGAGGGTTCAATGGGATTTGGAAATGGGTGACAGTGAGTAGATAAGTAGATGCAGCAGCGAAAGTGTTATTAGTGATGGGAGAAGTAACAGCAGCAGCAAACTGGAAAAACTAATATGGAAATAGGTTACTTTTTACTGAAATAGGAATGTTTTACCTTGATCTGAGAGCGTAAGTGAAATGATGTGCAAATGGCATACAGGTTTATTTTACTTGGCAATTCATATATTCTTAAATCGTAAATTTAACTAAGATATAATTTTACATACCCAGGTCCAGACTGTTCCTTTGCTGTTGCCTAAACTGTGGAAAATCCGGCCCCTCAGTCTGCCCGTCTCACCGACCTGTCCCCAGCCCTGGGCATAGGCGAACCAGGCTGTCACCTAGGGGGCCATCTGCTGGAGGGGATGTCAAATTGCGCATAAAAACCTTCTTTGCTCGACTTTGGAATGGAAAGTGATGGAGACATGCCTGTTTTTGGGTTGAAAACAAGGTTTAAAGCTTTCAAATAAGCCCTTAACACCCCCTCCTCTACCTTTGGGGAGCGATCGTTGTTATTATTTTATTCCGCAATTTTCAGCAGATGTTTTGGTGAATGGCGACAGCTGATGCATTAAGACGGTTAGCACAGTTTATTTAAGTCACAATTCTGCTATAACGCCAGAGAAGCAATGCTCGGTTTGTGATGTTTTTGCTTGTCATAGAACTATTATTATTTATTTTAAATATTCATCTTGCCTACCGAAGCAAGACGACGACATCGCGATCGCTCATATTGCAGTGAAAATGGGTAATGTCTAAATATTCACATCAGGAGCAGCTCCTCTCGATTAAAACTGTACTGTACCATGCTCTGTTTTTTCCACCTCTGAAATGTCCAAATGGTGGAGTAAAGAATGTGAGGGTGTCAAAAAGGCTTTGTGCAGGTGCGCTAGAAGAAAAGGTGGGATTTAACGGAGGGGCGCAGAGCCTGGTCTTGCCTAGGGCCAGTCCTGCCTGTCCCTTTTAAAGTCCACATGAAAGACTCACCTGTTCAGACTGGCTTTCCACACCTAGGACTGTCCCGTTTAGTTTAAGCTTGTGATTGTTCCCTACCTTTTGATCGTTTTTGTATTTGAGTTGCTTTTATATTAACTATGCGTCTTTTTCCTTTGAAGCTTTGGTCTTTTTTGTGCTGTTGTAAAGTCCTATACAAATAAACTATGATTGATTGATTAATGATAGATTAATCTCCCCATATAGTTCACAAAGCCTGTGTAAAATCACTGACCAACATTACAGGATTATTTTTTTTATGTGTAATCTAATTTTAATATGTGCTAAAGCTATGATTAGCAACAACATGGCCCCAAATGTACTCATTGTATTGAAAACAGGAGGATCTTATGCTTTTCACAGGCATTTGGCAATATTTTCCAACACATCTTGATCATTATCCTACATTTGGTTGTTGGTGAGAAATTTCTACATTGATTTAGCTACATAAATACTCCCTCAGCCTTTTCTCCATCTCAAACACGTGCGAGTTGGTCCAAGCAATGTTTTTAATTAAGGAACAACATTGTAACTCAATTTTAGTCAATTTCCCATAACAACTCCCCTTTAATTAAAGTTAATATAAAGATAAATCCTGACTTGCCATTTATTTAGACAGATAAACAACACGCCCAGAAAACAACAGTCCACTGCGTCAAAAAAAATAGACCAATTAAGACGTATCTCAACAAGTTTCAAAACAAACTTCAGTCAGTTCTCCCAAAAGTGCAAAAAAAAAACGAGGAGATGGATTTTTCCCATTGGGCTCCAGCAAAGTGCCATAAAAGGAGCGACTGGGGGGGAAAAACAAACAGAGAAAGAGAGATCAGCGTCACCGATCAATCAAGCGCCTGGCCCGCTGCCTGTGAGCATGAGAAGCAGCCGCGATGGGTATTTTTAAATCGCGAGGCTTTGGTGGTGGGAATATGGCGCAGCGGTGGGCACGGTCCCCCCGCTCTCTCTCCCTCTCTCTCTGCTCCGGCTGAACCACAGAGTCGCCTGGTTATGGGGGTTTAGGCTGTTTGATTCAGAGGTGGTCAGTATGAAACGTAAGGTGAGACATGCTGTAGCAGGTGGAAAGATTTTAGTCTAGTTTTGTACCTTAACATCTTAGTTGAAATGCCATAGTATAAAATATAGACCAGACTCATGCTTAACCATGGCTATTTAATGATGTTTTGTCGAGTTGCGCGTCAGGCTGGATACTGTTAAACTGTACCAGTATGGTATGGGAAAAAATAAAGGTACGAATGGTATCGGAAAAAAGGGACCGTGCTGAATTGTCTTTTATGGAGTAAATTTTCCATATTGTTCAGTTTTATGGATCTAGATCAGTGGTTCTCAAACTTTTTTCAGGTGACCCACTTTTTTCATCGGTGATCTCTCAAGACCCACCTCCCCTCCCCTTTGAGCAAGGTCTATACAAATAATTATAATGTAATATAACTGAACAGGCCCTTTTTGTATTCAGTGTCAGTGTTTTTGGATGATTTATCCAAAAACATGAATATGAAGCGTCTGTAGCTTCATATTCATATCAAAAGCATTAGCGTATTACAATGTGGACAGTTCTTGGAGCATGGCTGTGGTTACCGCCCACTTTTAGCGTGAGTTTGGGGGAATTATCTCCAGAAAATATGTGCCACTTTAATGCGAAGAGAAAAGCGACATCAGCGCTACAAGTCAAGCTAAAATTTGCATTTGATCTGGCCACAGAAAGGTTTTATACAGTCACTGACCAATGGAAATACTACACATCTTTTAACATCGCAAAGACTCCACCGAGGAGCGCTGAGAGACAAGTGGGCGAGCGAGGGAGAGAGAGCACATGGGTCGCGGTTACAGTGCGTGGATGCATTTCTCATTGGGAATAAACTTGTGAGCAGTTTGTAGATTAAATATGTGCAGTAGTACGTGGACATGGTATTTAAGAGTCTCGGCTGTGTGTGGTGCTGCAATTTCCCTCGTCATTAATGAGCTGTGTCCAGACGCTGCTTTTAATATGCAATTCCACCGCGACCCAAAAAAAATCTCACGCGACCCACCTTTGGGTCCCAACCCACCCAATATTAATAGTGCTGGGGCATCCCCTCTCCTTAGACCCTCCTAGTCAGACACCAATTTGTGCGAGTTCTCCCAATTAAAAAGATGAGAGAGGCCTGTAATTTTCATCATAGGTACACTTAAACTATGAGAGACAAAATGAGAAAAAAAATCCAGAAAATCACATTTTTTAAGAATTTAAGATTTTTAAAGAATTTATTTGCAAATGATGGTGGGAAATAAGTATTTGGTCATGTACATACAAACAAGCAAGATTTCTGGCTCTCACAGACCTGTAACTTCGTCTTTAAGTGGCTCTGTCCTCCACCCGTTACCTGTATTAATGGCACTCGTTTGAACTTTTTATCAGTATAAATACACCTGTCCACAACCTCAAACAGTCGCACTACAAACTCCACTATGGCCAAGACCAAAGAGCTGTCAAAGGACATCAGAAACAAAATGGAAGACCTGCACCAGGCTGGGAAGACTGAATCTGCAATAGGTAAGCAGCTTGGTGTGAAGAAATCAACTGTGGGAGCAATTATTAGAAAATGGAAGATCTACAAGACCACTGATAATCTCCCTCGATCTGGGGCTCCACACAAGATCTCACCCCGTGGGGTCAAAATGATCACAAGAACTCTTGTTCCTCTGAAGTTTGCTATAGAGCATTTGGATGATCCAGAAGTGGATTAGGAGAATGTCATATGGTCAGATGAAACCAAAATAGAACTTTTTGGTAAAAACTCAACTCGTCGCGTTTGCGTCCAAAGAACACATACCTAGTGTGAAGCATGGGGGTGGAAGCATCATGCTTTGGAGCTGTTTTTCTGCAAAGGGACCAGGACGACTGATCTGTGTAAAGGAAAGAATGAAAGTCCCGTGGACCCACCAGCTTCAGCAGCCATAAGGGACTGGTGCAGTGTGATCCGGGCAGCCCCCGCGATCCGGAAACAGAGAAGCAGAAGACGATGGATGCATTGACAAAGTCTTCAAAACCTATGATATCTATTGCAAAAAAAATATTAACTTGTGTAACTGACTGAAAAATGTACTTGTAAAAGATGCAAATATCAGAAGATTGTCTTTAAAGCTACGCTGATTTAACAATGATGTATTTTTTTGTGACTTAAGGATGAAATAAAATGAAAAACAGAAAAACAATTAGCCATATAACCTCTGAGACTGTACTTCAAATATTAATAGAATAATTAAACCAATCTGAACTGTGTGGTATATGTAATCCTAAACTAAAGCATTGCAGACACACATTTTAAGTCTAAGTGAATTTAACAGGATATAACTCCTTCCTTTGCAGAAATAACAAGGTGTTGAGCCGACTGTTTATCAGGAAATGGCAGAAATCTTGATTTTTGTTGGATGTTACATTGTCTGCTGAGGGCATTGTCAGTTCGCGGAAACACCATGGATTTAAATGAAAGCATGTTGGAACACTGTGAGGTGCTAACAAGCTCTGTGGTTTCCTGTCTGGCTGCCGGTGCCGCACTTGGAGTGAGTTCTTTACAGAAAACTGTGGAATGTGAAAGTTATCGGCTTGAAAACACCATTATGCATGAATCATTCGAAGTTTCATTTGGTTTTCAAGTTGTTATTAATGTTGTAGGATTGCGGTTTGCTCGGGTGATTTTGTGGGCATAAAGGGCAATTCAGCTCGTCAACAATTCAGTTTTACATTCATTTTTTATGGTAATTTAAATGTACTAGTTCACGTTTGAACAATGAGAAAGAATCCGCAGCAACCACTTATTATTATAATGAATTTTAGTTTTGTACTTTTTGTTTTGAGTTACTTTTCATGTTTTATTCAGAAACACCTGGTAAATGGCTCAATATTTGGACTAAAATCTGAAAACATAACTAATTTCCCCACTTTTCACATTTGTATTCCACGCGACCTGCTGAAAATATTAAAGGGGAGACACTGCCGGTGAAACTCTCCAATTTTCAGGATTTGGGCCAGTTTGAGCTCTTAATATTTATACTTTCACCTTTAAACAAATAAATGACCTAATCTCTCTACATAGTTCACAAATTGTAACTTCACTGACCATTTTCACAATATTATTGAAAAAAGGAACAAGAGATACATGGCGGAGCAGAAGAGGATCATGGAGGAGCTGCTAAGGGGGATATTTGCGCCGACAATTTCATCTTTGAAGAGGAAATACATGTATATCGCTGTATTTGGATTTCTTTGCATTGGATTTCTGAGGGCAGCAGCGGAAAGAATGAGGCATGGAGAGGGCTACTGGACAGTGAATGGTGAGTTATCTGTGTTTGTTTAGCTGTAACTGCGCTGTTTGCTAGTTTTTCCGTAGGTACATACAGTAGTTGTTATCGCGTGAAATCCCGTGAACTTGTGGGTTTGAGCGAGATCCTCCAGCTGCAGCAGTACAGTGCACCCGTAGGCAAAAACACAGACTGGTTAGTGGAAGTATTGGCTCAGTATCGGTGCATCCTTACTAAATACCACAGACTTATGGAACTCCACATCGATTGCATCAGGTTACATCCACAACTATGATGCCTACTTACCCTCGTAGTGAATAGTGTAACTCTATTCCATTCAAGATTTTAGGTCAAAACTATGGAGCAATGTGACAAATGTAGACTTTGAATTACTCCATTAACTGCCAAGATATGAATCATTCCCTAATCATAGGCAAAGATTCTTCAGTCTTCATCTGTACTCTGTAGTTGAGGTGTAGGACGTTTCGCTCTTCATCCAAAGAGCTTCGTCAGCACTGAGCAAACTTGGACGCCAGTGGACCTTAAGAAGAACCAGTAGGAGGAGTGATGAAGAGCGAAATGTCTTACACCTCAACTACAGAGTACAGATGAAGACTGAAGAATGGTTCGTCTTTGCAATTTCTCAGTCGTACAGGAGTTGTCCGTCGTAGGCAAAGATTCTTCAGTCTTCATCTGTACTCTGTAGTTGAAGTGTAGGACATTTCGATCTTAGTCCAAAGATCGTCATCAGCTAATAAAGACTTGAGCACGCTGTGGGTGTCTTAAGAGTGAACCAGTCCCTCCTCTCTTGGTGCAAAAAGTCAATAGACTTAGAAGTTAGTCCAGGGTGAGACATAACGTGCCATATTAAATATGAATAGGCTAGATGTTCTCCTACTTTTAGCACCAAGGGAGGAGGGACCTAGAGGTTAACTCCTCATGCTGGTTCACTCTTAAGTGACCCACAGCGTGCTCAAGTCTTTAGTAGCTGATGATGATCTTTGGACTAAGATCGAAACGTCCTACACTTCAATTATAGAGTACAGATGAAGACTGAAGAAATTTTGCCTACGATGGACAACTCCTGTACAACTGAGAACCTACACAAACGTATTTCATCAGTTGGTTTTTATGAACTTTTGGAAGCCTTTACAGGGCATGGCTGATGAAATAAAGGAAAATAAAGCAAAGAGAAATATTTAGAGAATCTGAAAGGAAGGAAGCTACCATACTGTAATTAGAGATGGAGCTTTGTAAAAATATAATCAGCCATAAATTTACATCCACAGACTGGTATGAATTCAACACGACGCCGGTAATTCCCCTTTCGGAGCTGCAACGAGACGCCCAACGCCATCTCAGCGCAGGGAAGCCAGATCGAATCTTTGGTCGGACAAATTCATGGCACCGCGCTGTGACCCGTCTTCCCACGCGCCTGTCTCTGCTGCCATCTCCTCTGCACAGAAGCCCGCGGAAGTGACAGGCCGCGGGCCGTTTCTGCACACACCTGGCACCACCGCGGGTTAATTAAGTCTGAAATGGTGAAGATGATGGGGCCGCGCTGCCACTCAACCTGCCACAGCGGCGTATATATCACCACGGCAACCAAAGCGTCCCGACAGGAAAGAGAGGGGTTTGTGTACGGTAAAGGCGTGGCAGGTTTTTACAAATTGGTCGAACAATTTTGGTATTTCAGAACGATCGAGTGCGTGAGATGAGTAATTAGAGAGTTTAGGTATTCGTGTCATCAAATCATCAAATCCTGCTTCTGTCAATAAAAGAAAGAGCCTATAATTGAGGTGGAGGGCAGAATTCTACAGTGGGTAACTCTGGAAACCCTCTATTTTTATGTTTTGGTTGATGGCTAATATCTGTAATTACTGGGCTCAAAAACAGGTACAAATTTCAATGCTTTCTCTGAACTATAGTCTACTTATTTTCTCATAAACGGTGTCCAAAAGTGGTGACAATATTCAATTCAATTTTTTTTGTATAGCTTAAAATTGCAACAAAGTCGCTTCTCAGCAAGGAAAAACTCATAAACCCATTGGGACAAAAGGAGAAACCTCGGGGAGGTCCACATAAAGGAAGGGATCCTCTCCCAAGGACGGACAGGCTGGATTGGGGGTGGTGCAGGCATTGAAGGAAACGCCTCCCATGATCCTTCCCATGATGACCGCTCCTTAGTGATGATGTGTGTATCCAAAAACATGTGCACGATGCTGGCCAGTACAAAGGACTTTCAGCCATAAGAACAATATGGAACATTTGTGAATACAATTAAAACGAAATAATGATAACGTTTGTAAACTTTCGTTTTGTAAATTTCTTTCATAAACTGTTTCTCTCCCATAGAGTTGTATTGGCAACTCCTCCTTCTTCATAATGTGGCAGATTGATATGCGTGGCACTCTCGTTCAATCCGCTCGAGAAAGGGAGGGGCCGTTGCGGCAATACTTCAAGATAATTGGGTGAAACGCCTGTTTTATTTTATTTAATCTATTTAGTGCTTAAGAGATGTTTGTACAGTTTATTTACAGAGACGCTAAGAGACTATCTTTATTCTATTTTATTTTATTGTTACTACTATTACTATTACCTGTTGCTTTTGCTTCTTTGATGACACTTTTCCTGACTTTGTGCACCCCCCTGTGTGATACTGTCCTAAGAGCTGTTGTGACAAGTACATTTCTCCATTGTGAGATCAATAAAGAACTATCTTATCCGCCTATCGTACTTTTGCCGAATCCAAATCGTGAGAAAAGCACAAACGTCTCTTTGCTCCCTTTTCAAAGCAGAAACAGTTGGCATTTCAGCTAAAACAATGTCAATTGCGGCATCAAAAAGTAAGTCCTTAGACGTAGCCATGTTTGTTATTCTTCAGCATTTGGTGCAACGTCATACCAACATGTCCTGCCTTAAACCCCAATGCAGCCACGTCATTGGTCCCCACAAATAGCGGAGTCGAGCCGGTGGTTGATTGGACTCTTTCAAGATGTATTTTCCCGAGTTTGCTGGAAAGGTTACATTCTTCACACCTTTAATGCTGTACTGTCTCATTTGAAAGCCACAGGCTCAATGAAGTTTACATAACCCTCTTCCTGTGGCAGAACAGGCAGATTTGAATAATCGGACATGTGCATGGTCTAGTCCGGGCCTTGCATCCGGACTAGTGTCCTCTGTTTATTCTAAACTTGGAGACCAGTCTGGAAATACTGCCACAGGAAAACCACTGCTTGAGGCGGGGCAAAGACAGGACGAACACACGCCTAACAGCCAATCAGAACACAGCATATTAGTCAAAGTCTAGTGTGCGGACTTGATGATTTCTGTTGTTTTTGTCAGAAAAACGTAAGAATACAAGGAAATATCTCTAATTCTGTGCTATTGTCTGTAACATTTGAAAGATGTACAGACTTGGACTTGTTTTTTCCTTAAAACAAGACGAAGCAAACGCTGATCCAGGAAACCGTGTATTAAAAACTACAAAAAGGCGGACAAAGTGACACTCTGATTGGCGTGATGGGTGTTTTACAGTGACAAAACTCTTTTGAACAGAAAGGAGTGGGCACGGTTGACCAGGCCAGTCTCGTTCATGTCTAGTTCATGTCTCCGGGTCTCGCACTGATCGTAATCAAACTTATCCTCCAACAGACATCCAGACTCCTGCTATTTTCCACCTACTCTCTCAGTCAACTCGGGTTTTACAAAGAGAAATATCATCATCAATCATTCAGGACTAAGCTGGGAATAGCAAAACCATGAGTAAAACCATATCTAAAAGCCAATAACACAACTCATGTAGATCTCACTGAACTATAGCCATAACACCGTCCAAGAACAAGCTGGTACTGTCAGTCCAATTACTGTATGATGGTTAGCTTTCCCTGATACATGTACAAATTTGGGCCTTTGTTCATCACGCTGTTCCCCTTCATGTCTCTTTATCTTCATTTGGCAGAAAAATACATCCATAATTCAGCATTTGTTAAACTTCCCTCTTCGTTTCCCCCTCAATGCAGCTTTGAACGTGACCATTTGTGGGTGTTGTGTATACATTTACAGACAGATATTTTCTCACTATTAACCGCTGCAAAGGAGTAAGCAGCGGGTTTGGGAAGAGCGAGAAATGAGTAATTATCAAGGGGGATATATTTGTAACTGATAAATGTTTTCATTAAGAGAGAGTGACTTTAATTTCGCAGCGAGAGTGTGGCATTTAGCATCTCACCTCCCGCTCCCAAAAAAGAAGCCGTTCTGCACAACTCTGGGACAAACCATTAATAAAATAACTTAATGAACCTGTTTCGATTACATGGAGGGCTAAGAGGCCAAGCACAAATGTCCCATAGAAGGTATATTGGCTGTCACGCGGTCCCAATGCATACATTTATTACCACTAAATAACTTCCCCTCATGTTATAGTCAAAAGTTTTCTCCTTATTTGGAGAAAACTGTTCTAATAGGTTGTGAAGTCCTGGTTCAGCCTGGTTCAAGTCTTTCTCCAAGTCTTTGCGTCCTGGTGGAGATTAATGGAGTGTCGTCTCGG
>OMNZ01109098.1:37464-63848 GCA_900303255.1 Lesueurigobius sanzi | reverse complement strand
GCCAAGGAAGTAAAAATGAAAATATCATAAAAAAGTGAGAAAATTAGTCATTTTTTTGCATTAAATTGATGTAAAATCAAGTAGAAATGTGTTTTAAGAGTTATTTTTTCAGTGGATGTTGTCAGCACATGTGTTCTGTGTATCTCGAATACATTTATTGACCGCCTACCCAACCCAATAAGGATTTGAGGGAAAAAAACAGTTTTTCACATTTTTCTGATAAAAATACAGGTTGCCTACACTAAAATGGCCACAATTTTTTTTCACGATATTTCCAGCAGAGCAGACCCTCCAATTATTGGTCCTTAGGATCAAAGTTAACAGAAAAAACACAAATAAAAAGTATAACAGACGATGCCAGGTTCAATCCATTTTATTGAGCTTTTGAGACTTTGGCTCCCCGACTAATAAGTACCGTAGGGCAAAGCAGCATCTCTATGGAGGCAACTTGGTGATGTCCCTCTCCCACCTGAGTCAGGTCTGACTAAGGTGAGCCCACTCATAGGAAATTGGTGAAATGTTTGACAGTGTGGCTTTAAAGGTGCATTGTGGAACGTCTTATGTGGAAAAAATTGATATTGGTGTGTATTTTACCTTTTAGTGACCCAATGGCTGTATGAGTGGTTAGCATGGAGTCTTTTCACCGCAGTAGCCTTTATGACGCTCCAGGATCCATTTTTTGATGGTTTCTGGTAGGTTTTCTCTGCTGATGGAACAATAGAGTGTATAATATTGATGGAGAGCGAATTGGCTAGCTCTGGTCGAAGCTCGCTAGCATACAGGGATTGTTTTCGGAAGCCGGAAGGCCCATTGACTTACATGTAAACTTTTTGGCCCCTCTTTAACTCATTGGAAATAGTGTTGTTAATATGGCCCTCGTGTGCTAGTCTTACCACACACTACACCATCCTGTTCTTTGGCTTTTTAATATTTTCAACATTAAAAGAGAAGCTTGCATAACCACGCAGGCTACCTCCATCTTTATCTACACTCATTCACCACATTCATCCTGGAGCGTCATAAGGTCAAAAATGTCAAATAAGGTAAAATTTTATCCAAATATATTCAGTATAATTGTCTAACCTATGTTTTAGTAAAAATGAAATCACAGTCCCACCATACACAACGCTCCCCAAACATGTTCCAAACAAGGTGTCCATGGGGTCTTAAACAGTCTTTAAAAGGTTCATTAATTCAAATTAACATAAATGAACGCACTTAAAAAGTCTTAATCGATATTTAAGTCTTAATTTTGGAGGGCATTTAAGTTTGTGGATTAACAGAGCAGAGAGAAGTGGTTCAGGGGATATTAGACAGTGAGATTTTAAATGGCTACATGAACCAAAGAAAGCTCAATGTAATGCTGGAAACAAACTATTTATACCTAAAATATTGGCCCATTTAATATGAATAAATGTCTTATTGTGAGCACTTAATTACAGGAGTTAAAAGTGTGTCTGTTGGCTATTACTTGTGGCGTAAACTCTCAAAGATATCCCTGAAGGGACTTAAAAAGTCTTGCAAAGGTATTAAATGTGACATCAGGATTCCTGTTTATACCCTGTCTGAAGAGCATGTGATTCTTGTATTACTTCAGTTTGTTTTTTCAGCCTCTACAGAAGTTTACGCTCCTGGACATTTTATCAAACTCACGCAAGATTTGGCACACTTTTCCCACACAGTTCCCCAACTTCAGTCGCACCTTTGCATCGCCCGATACAACCCATACAGATGAGCTGCTCATTCAGCTTCTGCTTATGCTCTATATTATGCAACTTCAGATGTTGGCAGCAGCTGTTTCGGAGATATTAATCATCATAACGGCTCGGGGCTCCACAAATTTGGCATGTGTTTCCTTTTGGCCGCGAAGGAAGGAACTGACAGCGTTCGGCCCCGTCAGCGAAACCGGGCTAAAGTGTTTTCAGAAAGCCGCAGATCATCAAAAATCCCATCAGTCTTGCAAAAGGAAAAGGGTAAAATGTGTGTTAAATTCCAGTCCAGCTCTGGTCATTCATTTTGGAAAACATGCATCATACTGTAGTTAGTTGGCTGGCTTTAGGTTCTTGTGTTAGAAATACAAATGTCTGGATTTTCAATGTTGACCACCCAAGAAGACCACAGCGTCAAGAAAACCTCATTGAGCTTGTCGTTAAGTCAGACATGAACTCATTAGCACCCAGGTCTAAACTTTTCTTTTAGGGTTTCTGGTAGGTTTCTCTGTTGTTTCAACTATCTCCAGGTCCAGGGTAATGCAGTGAAAACCTAACAGTCGAGTCCCTGATAGTGATTTTGATTAAATTTCAAGATAGTGATTTTGATTAAATTTCAAGATAGTGATTTTGATTAAATTCTGTGCATTCACGGGATATCACAACATTCTAAAGAGCCTATAGTTTAAAATTGAAAATAATTATATGTGGTAACTATAGGGCTGTGCTTTCGAGGCACCTGTATTATGCAAATAATAAATAAAATCAATTTAATATGCGTGTTTGACCCCATGGTTTATTCAGAACGTTTCACACCAACTGCATGATGCTCCTGATATCACCGTATAATTAAGAGTCCAGGACCAATGTTACAGCCAGCCAATCAGGGGTCAGTTGTGCTAGATAGTCGCCTCGGGACAAAAATTAAGTTTAGGAACAGGGAAATCTTTAAGGTTAGGGTTAGGTTTAGATATATTTTCAGACAAACCAACTCATAGAGCTATCCAAAATTACAGCAGACCGTTCCCTGTTCCTAAACTTAATTTTTGTCACAACATGTCAAGTTTTCAAAGAAGAATGTCCCTCCCCTTATCTAGCGAAACTGACCCCCGATTGGCTGGTTTTAACATTGGTCCTGTGCAAACAACTTTGACATTGGTCCTTAATTACTTGGTAATATCAGATCGTCCCCAACTGCATAGTCTACTCTATAATAAAAACTTATATTTAGTGCAGACTACAGACTGAGGTTACACTAACTGAAAATTCTCTATCAATGACATGACGATGATATTTTTTAGCTCTGACAGGCTGTTGTTCATTTTGAAGGATTGAAAATCAAACCACCGTCCGTTTTACACACACGTCATAACCAAAACGTGTGCAAATTCATGCCTCATGATTCTGCTCACTAATTATATTTAGATTTGCATCCACTTATCTTCTGTGTTTTCTTGAATACATAATACTAGGTATATAATGAATGATTAATTAATGAAGGATAAAAATAGCTCTCAACAGTTTTTTTTTTTTTTTTTACAATTATCCCTATAGCGAAACCACTGATTTAGTACACTGAAAACATTATTTTCTTTGGAATATGTATTGTATTATGGTCACTGTCCTGGGATACACTTGTATCGGGATACGTATCGTATCGTGAAGTTGTTGGTAATATCCAGCCCTACTACAGTAATTATTAGTCTTAGTTTATTACTAGTTTCTCTGCAATTCCTGGGCCTATCGACATGAAATGAAAACTGTCACGAAGTTGAATGAATGCCTTAAATACTTTGTCGTAAACATGTCCAAAAGTGGTGACAAAATTCAAAAACAAGTGCATGATGTTGGCCAGTAGAAAAGACTTTCAGCCATAACAATAATATGACCGGTTTGTGAATGAATCCAATCACTGTCAAATAATGATCAGGTTAGACATTTGCTAATTTTCTGTTGTTCCTCTCTCATGGCGTTATATTAACACCTGATACGACTGAAGTAGAAATCTATAATGTGAACACAACGTTTTGCCCAGCTCTAGTTAAACCGTAGACACCACCTGCCGCTGTGTCGTATTAAACAAACCAGTGTGAACAGATAGCGCTCTCAGCTGTGGCTCGTCCTCATGAAGCGAGTATTGTTCCAGCAGCACAGACCCGCTCTGTCTCCTGGTGTCCGTCTGTGGGCCACCTCTGGCCCAGATGCTCCCCGCGCCTCTCCAGATGTGCGCTAATGTTCGAACAGCTGCTGGACTCGGGAAACTCCTTGATCTCATTTTAACGACGGCAAATATCAGCGTTTAGTGTCTCTGAGGGAGTATATTGGACTTGGCAGCAGAAAGTTTATTGTTATGAAAAGAACACCACGGTTATGGGGGAAAGGCCTGCCATGCCAAGAACGCACGCTCTGGACGTGGCATGTGGATTTCATAAACAATACGTCTCAATAGACCATTAGCCGGTGACTTAATCATGCAATTTGAATTAATAGTAAATTGGTGTACTCTGTTTAATTAATTTTGTTAAGGTAGCCATGTTTTTTAGCTGTTCTTTTTCAAACAAACTGACAAAGGGTCATGGAAATTTTTATATTTTTTGCTGATATTGCTGCTAGCACTATTGCGGTAGTAATGCGCTGTCTGGTCCAAAAAAGTTTCCATAAATATTCACAAATATTTTTTGAAAAGTCACAAATATTTTATTTATTTTTCTTTATCTTAAACATTTTTTATTGCATATTTTTGTATTTTACTTGTATTTTACCACTTTACGCTGTGGCATTGCAAACATACCGGGAGTATTGTTTCACTTCCTTTACTTCTTCGACAGATCTGCAGCGCGTCGCTTTGTACTTCCTGGGCACGATTACGTAATTGTTCAAACCCCCAAACTGTCCTCCACATTTTTAAAGCCAATAATTCAATACTGGATCAGTTCTGAGCCGATCTGAGCCGGGACACGGCGAATCTGTGGCGCTGCTAGCCACATTGTTGAAGAAAGAGGAAGTCTATTTTTTTTATAAATTATTCCTAATGTTGGCGCTGGGGGGTGCTCCAGATCCAGTCCTGGCGTTACGATTTAAGAGCAACCATAAAAACTTACAGAGACAATATTTCAACTTACAAAACATAAAATATCAATGCACAGACACCCTAACAAATGTTTATAAGCCTGTTTTAAGCCTTATATGCATGATGTGTCCACTTTAAGGTCTGGACTCTTTGGTGGCCAATCAGTGTGTGAAAATGAAGTCTGATGCTCCCTGAACAATCTAAGTTCAATGAATCCTCAAATTATCGTCCCGGAATATACACTGCCTGGCCAAAAATAAAGTCACCACCTGGATTTAACTAAGCAAATAGAACTGGGGGTGATGCAGTTTGTCAGTTTTAGGTTCAGCAACACTATATGCCCAGAGAATGAGATCAGCTTTGTCTTTCCTTGCCGCAGGGGAGGATATGGGAAATCCCAGGCTGACATTTCATTGACAATTCATTGACACTTCATTGTTTAATGTTTGATATTGACTTGTTTTGTGTTTGTACCAACCTTTGAGATGACTCCTGTTGTGATATTGGGCCTTACAAAAAAAACTGATTGAGCTGAAACATGAACATCCTGAATTATTATTTATGAGTTATTCCATCAATGGATTTCTTCTTCTCTGATGGCACAGGCATATTCCAAGATGACAATCCCAGTATTAGGCTCATATGGTGAAAGAGTGGTTCAGGAGTGTGAATGGTCATTTTCACACATGGATTGTCCACCACATTATCCATATCTTTACTCCACTGAGAATAGTTGGGATGTGCTGGAGAAGGCTTTGCTCAGTGTTCACACTCTTCATCATCAATACAAGATCGTACTGAAACATGAATGCCACACTGGATGGAAATAAATCTTTGGTCATTGCAGAAGCTCATTGAAACAATGCCACAGCAAATGGTGCTGTGATCAAAGCTAAAGGTGGCCTCATGCGCGTGTGACATTATTTTTTGTGGTGACTTGTTTTTTGGCCGGGCAGTGTATATATGTCCTATGTGAAATTTTAACATGTAAAACCGACTTAACTGATCATAAACTGTCACTTCGTTGCAGGGAATTTCTGGAGTAATGGCAGAAAGAACTATAGTGAGACAAATGTGTATTTTGTGGACATTACAGTTCGGCATCCATTACCTTTTCAGCTATTTTTTTTTTGTTACTAATGGATGACTTACTTTTTTCAATTGCTCCATTTTCTTCTTTCCTCAGGAGCTTGTGAGAAAAGGGATTCCTCACCACTTCCGTGCGATCGCGTGGCAGCAGCTGTGCAACGCCACGAACATGCCCATCAAAGACCAGTACTCGGAGCTGCTCAAGATGACCTCGCCCTGTGAAAAGCTGATCCGCAGAGACATCGCCCGCACTTATCCCGAGCACGACTTCTTTAAGGACAAGGACAGTTCAGGAGGACAAGAGGTGCTATTCAACGTCATGAAGGTGAGGATGAGGTTTTCCACCAAATGTTTGTTTGAAAAGTGTCAGACATACATTGAGGTTGACTGAAAGACAGAGATCAGTGTTGGTGAACTCTCCCCAAACTTTTGTGTCAATGGGTAAGGAACTTCACTCTCCTTGTGTCTGATGCATAGACTGTAAATTAATAATGGACTAATTGTAGCCTACTACTTCCTTCCTGAAGCCATAAGGAAGTGGGGGCTGGCTTCTTGCTGTAATGGACTTATGGTGCTCTCCGATCTTAGACGCAAAAAGTAGTATGTAAAAACCCACAAAGACATTAGACCTGAACCTCATACATGCATACATTTAGCGTTAAAGGGCAGGCTAATCTGTCCATATACCCAACTTTCTGTAGCTTTGTGACAAAAAAAAGTCGATGCGAGCGCACTTTGCTATAAGCCGCCCATATGCGCATTTACGCAGCACAAGAGCCGTCACATGGAACAGTTTTCCACATGCTTTTGTAGAATGGTGCTTTTAACCCTCTGATTTAGTGACGTGTGACTTTGTTTTGTTTACCTGGCTCTCACGTGAAGACGGTGTTGTGTCCGTTGCCTCTCTCGCGTGTCTCTTTGTGTGGCGTGCTCACAAATGCCCGTATCCATGTGTTGGCCTTCAGGCCTTGTCCAAAACAACAGGGACACTTCCTAAAGTCAATAATCTAAGAAATAAGCGCTTCCTGTTGGCCTTACACAATAAAATTATCTCCTTACATAAACATAGGATACATACTGATAAGCCACTTGATTTTTTGCTATCTATCTGTATGAGGGGGCGCGCAAAATGTTTTCTTTTCACTCAAGGGGGTGTGACAGAAAATAATTGCGAAACACTGATTTAAGGGAAAGACATTTTCCCGTCAGGAAAAAATATTTTTTTGTTTCAGTTTTCAGATTTTGGGCCATTTTAATCTCTCAACATATAAACTAACTCTCACCTGGAAACGGACACATTGCCAAATCTTCACAATTAGGTCTTCAATTGTACTGGTTCAACATTTCTTCATAAATTTAAACAGAACATTGCAACTTTAAAGGCCACTTTTTGAAAATGCTTTTTTCTCACATTATGGTGAACAACTATTCCACTTTAGCAGTCCCTACAGAGACCAAATTTGCCATTCTTGGTCTTAACAATACATTTTGAAGATTTGTTCAGAGGGTTTTTTCACAAAAAATAAGATGAAATTAGATTTTTTTTTTTTTTTTTTTACAGGATTTTTCACTAATAACTAGCTTATTCAAAAACTAAAATAGAAATCCAAAATCGCCTCTGAATAAATCTTTGTATCCAATATATCAACAAAATAAAACCATTAATTTAAACCAGGCTTGAGATTTCATGGGATCACGGGAAATATAGTCAATTTCGGCATAGTCTTAACATAAAATGACAGAAAACCTGCAAGACATTTTTTTTCTCATAATTATGTCAGTAATAAACAGCAAAAGTTTCAAATTGATTTCATTCAATTTCATTTGTTTCCTTATTCACTTGCCGTGTCTTGCCTTAACACCAGTTTTTACATTTACAGTGTCTAACCAGTTTTATAAACGAATCAGCTCATATGACTCTCTGTCCCGGCTTAGGCCTACTCTCTTGTCGATCGGGAGGTGGGGTATTGCCAAGGAAGTGCCTTTATCGTGGGACTGCTCCTCATGCAGGTCTGTGGGATTTTGTTTTGTCATCTCTTCATAAAAGCACAGATTCGTTTGCTCATAAATGAACATGACTCGTCCATTTCCAGCAGATGCCGGAGGAGGAGGCCTTCTGCGTGTTTGTGAGGCTGATGCAGGAGTACAGGTTACGGGAGCTCTTCAAACCCAGTATGGCTGAGCTGGGCCTCTGCATGTACCAGTTTGAGAGCATGATCCAGGTACACTCCAAATACTACAGTAAATACTCAAATGACAATAGTAGACTCCGACCTTTATGGGTTTTTGTGGTTTTTCGATACAGATTTTGAGGCTGTTGAAAAGGCTGATATTTGATATATTGTCCAATATGATTACTGCTCTGCAAAAAATATACTGTACATCTTGAGGAGTTAAAACTACTAGAATTAATACTGACTTGCAAAGTAAGCCATTATTATTATTGTTGTTATTATCATTATTAATAACTGTTTTGTTGTATTACAGGAGCACCTCCCGGAGCTGCACATGCATTTTCAGGCCCAGAGTTTCCACACGTCGATGTACGCTTCCTCCTGGTTCCTCACCATCTTCCTCACCTCGTTCCCGCTGCCCGTCGCCACAAGGATCTTTGACATCTTCATGAGTGAGGTATAGAAAGCCTTTCATCAAATAATGACAAATCAAATTGATGAAGTTTAAAACTAATGTTTGGCTACTTAACACTTTAAACACCTGTCTGGTCTGTTGTCATGTAGCTACAGTTACAGCTGTCCTTCTCTTGTTGCTAATGATGTACAGGTTTACATAGTTTTAAATCAGGTCTTGTTATACGTTAGTGCCATCTGCTGGTCAGGGACAACATTGTTGCTGCTGCTCAAACAGGAGGTTTTGTCAGTCAGGAGGTTTGTGTTTGTGTCCAGGGGTTGGAGATTGTGTTTCGAGTGGGACTGGCCATTCTGCAGATGAACCAGGCTGAACTCATCCAACTCGACATGGAGGGAATGTTACAGGTGAGAAGCACAGTTGTAGAAGTACTGATATCTACGGCTTGTACCAATAAAAGGCTCAGGCTCACGAAATGATGAATAGTGAATGAAACGTATCATTACCACGACACAAGATATTAAAGATTGATTTGGTAAAACGAATGTAGTATTCTGATTTTAAAATGCATCAGAAGAAATTACAAACTGGTTAATAAGAGTAGCTTTTATCACTTTTTTAAAAATCACATTTTATGTAAAAAAAAAAAAAAGGATTGTAAATTTCAGAAGGTGTTGCAGTAATGAGAGCAATCTTTTAAAAATGATATATAAAAAAAAACCTGGATCAACCTGGGCAGCATGTTTTGGAGGTAGTGCAAACCAGAGGACCCGGAGGAAACCTACACAGACATGGGGAGAACATGCAAACTCCATACAGAAAGGTGCCCAGCCCCGGAACGAACCCAAGACCTTCTTTTTGTGGGGCAAGAGCACTTACCGCTAAGCCACCCAGCAAATAAAGGGAAAAAAACAAACAAATTAAGTAAACCAAATGCCGCTAAAAGTACAGTTATAAAAATAAAACCTGAATGTTGCTCAGGCCTAGTGATATACCCATATGTTCTTTGGCGATCGATGGTTGCATCACTATAACAAAGCATCCATTTTAGAAGCAGGGGCTCACGGTTCGGGTATGATTTATTTGTACAAGTAAATTTCATAATATCATTGAAAGTTAGGTGCCATCACAACATTAGCAGTATTGTTGCTGAGAGTGTACACTATCCCAGCTCAGGTCATTTAGAGTCTAGTAGCTTCAGGCAGGACCTCACCACGCCCAGTTAATTGATGCCTGTGCACTTTTGGCCCATGTGAGCCCAGCTTTGAAGCCACCTGTTTCCTTGACGCTGTAATAAGTTAAATGCACTGACTTTTTGGGCGTGTGCCTCTTCTTTTTCCCGTCTCTTCCACAGTATTTTCAGAAGGTCATCCCTCACCAGCTCGACAGCGGACCGGACAAGGTCATACAGGCCGCTTATCAAGTCAAATACAACGCCAAGAAGATGAAAAAGTGAGATGAGCTTCTGTTTTTCATCAATGAATTGGTATTTTCCATAAATAAACCAATGTAGGTGCACCTTTGTCCTTCATTGGTAGAAAATTGTCCTTTATATAGTCTAAAAACAATGAGAGCAACCTATATGTATCACACAGACGTCATCATTGCAGTTGACACATTAATTTTGTGTCAACACTAAACTGTCAAATGCCTTGTTGTTCAGGTTGGAAAAAGAATACACTACAATCAAAACCAAGGAGATGGAGGAGCAGGTTGAAATCAAGGTACATTTTGTGTCCACAATGTTCACCAGAGATTTACAAATGTTTGGAAACACTTTTCATGTATTGGCTTTTCTTTATTTTCAACATTATTTACATTGTATGAATCTCATTGAGGGGCATTACTAACTATGAACTAACTCACGAAAAGGGTGACATTTTTTTTTAATTCTTGGCATTTTCTCACTGAGCTTCTTAAGGCAGTGACCTGAAATAGTTTTCAACAGTCTGAAGTGAAAAAGATTTCTGTGACGACATTGTGAAGCTCATTAAGAAAATGTCAAAAGTGCAACGCAGTAATCAAAGAAAAAAACTGCTATTTTGAAGAATCTATTTCAATCTTTTTTATTTAAAACGTAATTCCATATGTGTTCATTCATAAATGAATGCCTTCAGTGAGAATCTACAATGTAAATAGTCATGGCGTAAAAGAAAAAAAATATACAGTACACTGTTTTTACGGGAAAAGTTTCTGTTTTTATGTGTCAAAGGAATCTGCAGCACAATGCTGAGCTTGCAAAAAGCGAGATATATTATTTACAAAACCAGTGCAACGTTTTGGCAACTAGGCCTTCCTCAGGCAAATGGCAAACCTTTGATCCAGATGTACGAGCTTTACGCGCGATTCCTCCTACGCACCTGTTGTAAGAAGTTGATGATGAAGCACCTTGTCTTCGCTCTGTTTTTATGTGTAAAATTAATCCTGAATTCCAAAAGTACCAGTTTAAGTAGCGTTATGTGTTGTTGTGTATGTGTTATCTTTATTTCAATGTAGGCATATACGTGCAGCAAACTTTTTCATGTAAAAACTAGGGGTAGGCATATCACGATTCAATTCGTTTATGATTTAGAGGGCCACGATACGATTCAGAAACGATGCATCTGTACGTTAAAAAAAGCCCCAGTCAATATATAGATGGTCCAGTGAATTCCTAGCGCCCCATTGAAGCTGCGCTCGTCTCAGCGCTCGTAGGTACGTTGTCACGTCACCAATGGCATCACACGTGCAGCAGGAATGGACAGAAGTTGTTTTTTTTTTTATAATGTGAATTCCATTTATTGACATTTCTGCATCGATTCAGAATTGTTTTGCTGTAGTCGACGAAAAAACTATTTTTCCCACCCCTAGTTAAAACTGAAACTTTAGTCGTAAAAACAGACACTTTATGTATTAAAATGAATGGATTAGTTCTGTACTTCAATTCTATTTTTACTTTGCAGAGACTACGCACAGAGAACCGACTCTTGAAGCAGAGGATAGACACGTTAGAAAAAGTGAGTTTCCGTCACGGTTTGTCAAAGTTAACCCCTCATCAGCATGACATGCACCATCAAATACCGTGTTCGCTCATGTCATCTCAAAACCAAGGCAAACTTGACACCCAAGTCTTGCCTGTCACTAACCGCCCGTGTTTACCAAAGCCCAGGCCTCGCAAACCATTCCTTTACCACGACATTTAACAAGAAAATGTCCTAACTCCAGCCTTTGCATTGTAAATGTTGTAAATGGAAACGTAAACTTGCTGCTTGGTGGTTGTTTGAGCTACACAAAGAAAAGGCTACTGCATGTTACCAACCCGAGGTGACCAGAAACTAAAAATGCATGCGCTGAGGAAGGACTCTCGCCGTGGGGGAAGCAAACGGTGCCCGCTGCGGTGGAGAATACTAAAGACTTAAATGTGTAAAAAAAAAAAAAAGAAAACGCTTGCTGCAATCTTCAAACGTCAACTAAACCCAAGTCCAGACTCCATCTAACCCATGAACCCACTTCTGTGCTGTCATAACCATCTCTGCGCCTCTTCCTGTCTCAAAACTACTTCAGCTCACGACTAGTTCTCACTTTTGTTGTTGTTTTTGCACGTTTTTGTCAGTACCCGCCTCTGCATGCAATGTCCCTTTTCTATTTCTACACACCAAGTCTGTTTTAAGGCGAGGCGCTGCAGGTGAAAAGGGGAAAAACTAAATAGAGTGGTATTAATGACATCAATATGAGAAAAAAAATGTATTGGAAGCTTTCTGGTATTTTATGTTAAATATTTTGTGTATAAAAATGGCAAAATTGGCTTTATTTTTGGCAATGAAATCAAAGTAATGGAAAGAGCTAGGTTTAAATGTGTGGTTTTATTTTGTTGATATATTAGTTACAAAGATTTGTCCAGAGGGAATTGTGGAAAATTTTGTTTCGTTTTTTCATAAACTAGTTATTACCAACTATAAAACCAAATATATTGTTTTTGTGGGATCTAAAACTCAAAAAATCAGGCTAATAATAATAATCACTCTCCTTATTGTAAAGGTTAGGTCATTTATTTGCTTCCAGTTGAAAGTTTATATGTTTAGCGTAAACTGACCCAAAAAATGTGAAATATAAATGGTTTTCCTGCAGTGTCTCGCCTCACGTGTACGTAGCGGGAAATTGAACACAGCACTTTTCTCTAAATCGATTGTGTGCTTTTTAACTGTCCTGGTTGTGTCTCTCTCTCGTCTTTGTTGATATTTCTGTTTTGTAGGAAAGTGCTTCCTTGGCAGATAGATTGATCCAGGTATTTGCTCTTTTTAAGTTACTCTTTCCTGCTTCCCTGTCTGCTCCTTTATCCTGCATGTTTATGGTCAGCACAATGTACAAAGTAATTACCAAAAGGTTGAATCTAAGTTGACTTAACTTCATTTAATTTAGTCTGGTCAGCCATTTGGATCAGCCTGGTGCAGACAGATTCCTCGCTGTATCAGCAAAAGGTCTGGGAACACTTCATATCCAGGGTTTCCACAGCGCATTAAACACATTGATTAAAGTGAATCAATTGTGCTGAAAGTAAGTCATTCAAAACAAGTATTATTTATTTTATTTTATTTTTAGAAATTGTAGCTCAACTTTTTTACTCTATGAATTTATCATGAATAGAAAAAATATAGAGCAAAAACTAGTGATGGGAGAGTGAAGCCGGGTAATACTTTGCAAATTGTTTAAAAAAAACTCAAGCTTCGAAGCTGCTTCATGTGACAGCACTGACATCTTGTGGACAAACGTTGTCATTGCGTTGTCTCATTAATGTGGAAACCAATGTGTGCAATAGAAGTTTAAAACAGACCTGCTTTGGTTATTTTCACAAACAGCAAATTATTTATGCCTAGTTGGTCAAAACAATCATAGATCAATGAATTAGAGCAAGAAGTTTTGAAATATGGCTCTGTGACTGTCCGGTGCGCGTCAGAGCTCCAGTGGGCGGGGCCTCAGTCATCTGCTCGTGCTGCTGCCCTGAGGTAGCCTGGCCTCAGCCATCCGTAAACTCCGATCTGATTTCAGTGGCTGCAATACATCGGTTGAATTTCATCCTACCATTCAGCGAGCAGGGGAGGCGGGTGTTGTAGGTGACATCAAGCATACGCGGGGAATGATAATTGACCAGAGTTTACGGATGGCCAGGCTAGCGATTGGGTAAAATCAGATCCAATCATTTCAAACTTTAAAAGGCGTTAACCCCTCCCACTTGAAAACGGAGCTCAATTGTGAAGATCCAGACCCTCTGTACGAAATGAGTACGAGGGTATGGTAAGACCAGGCTAGCCCTGAGGCAGCCCGCTCCGACGTTTGAAGGATCTATATATATTTCACTCAGTAAAAGCTGATCCCACATTGTCTGTAGATGTCTGTAGACTTCAGACTTTTTTGACTGACAGTCATCGAAAACTTGCACCTCAAACACACATATTTGGAAGTGAGGGAAATGTGTGCATATTTATTTATAGATTTAAATGACGGAGGACCAGAATATGCCGTGGTTTAGCGCCTCACCGTTCAAAGCTGCCAAACCAAGACAACACACTGAGACGGTCTGACCCAAAAGCAGACAGAGACTCGCACTGAGCCAATAAAACGCTTTGACGCCGTGAAACAGCTCGCAGAATGAAACACTCTTCGAGACACCGTTACTTTGGTCACGTGACCAGCTGCTGTGTTAGACGCTCCGATACAGTGCTTCGAAACAATCTGCTTCAGGAAGAGCGATACAAGCTCCGGAGCTCCGGTTTCATTTGCCCATCACTACCAAAAACCATTCAGCCAATTCAAAAACCAAAGTGAAGTAAAAATCAAACACAAATTGGCCCATTTTCCTTTTAAAATGTGAGTGTGGGCTGAAATGGGAGTCACTTTTTATTACACTCTTGGGTTTGTTGAAGATTAGTAATGACTTTGATTTTTATACAGGGTTTCCGCGGGGCATTTAAAAGCATTAAAAGTCATTAAATGAATTGTGTCAACAATAAGGCCTCAAATGTCAATAAAAGCATTATATAGAATTCAAAAATAGAAAAATGAGGGTCTAGACTGGAGTTTTGACAGAAATCATGCTGTATTTCTGGTCAAAAGTTGTCCGTTGTATCAAATTTTCTATTGAATATGGAAATAAATTTTGAGCATATACTGATTTGTGGCGTTTGTAGAATTAAAAACAAAAACGTAGTATGTGGGCATTAATATGGCATTAAAAAGCAATACATTTGACTTACTGCTACTTGTATAAACCCTGTTATTGTTTTGTAGTTTTAGTGAGAAATCGGTTTAAACTTTCTTCTCTCATTGCTCTGCCGACGATAAAATATAAATTCTTGATTTTTTTTTTGTTTTCTTCTGTTTTAAAGTGTTTTCAATGTTGTATACCGTATATTTGTTAACAGGACAGAAATGATCTCTTATGGCTGGCCAGTCTAAAAACACACAAATGAGTTCAAAAGAATCAATACTGCATGTATTTATTTAATATTTGGTTCAGATCCAGTTGAAAATCAGGGTGTCAGGATAAAATACATCATTGTAAGTTATCAATAGTCAAGAGCATGCCCTTTAGAAACCCTAGTCCCCGCTCGTGCTCCGGTCTCCCCCCGTCTCGCCTGAGTTTTGACCCGGTCCTGGCTGTTCAAAAGGGGCAGGTGACTCGCGCTCAGGAGGCCGAGGAGAACTACCTGGTCAAACGGGAACTGGCCACGGTCAAACAGCAGAGCGAGGAGGCCACGGCTCAACTCCAACAAGCCCGAAACACCATCAGCCAACTGCAGGGTCAACAGCTGCCTCATGGGGTAAGGAGGACTCTGCGCCGCCCTCTAGTGGCCCAACAAGGCCTGCCAGCTTTCACCGATATCAGTCAGACTTCAGGTTTCACGTGATAGAATATGCAAGTGTGCTTTGGAAGAGAGAAGTGATAAAGATGTAAGATATACCTTTGTTCATTTTCGAGGTGGGATTGTATTTAAAGCATCATTATCAGAATAAATATCGAGGGAAATTATTTTCTATAAAAAGCAAAAGAGGATTGAAAGCCTTTTTGTCACAAGATACAGTTCCTTATTTTGTCAAATAAAGAAACTCATAGAAACCAAATGGAATCTGTCTTCAAAGAAGTCTCTTCTCCAATTGTGAGTTTCAGGCTCTCACACTAAGGGACATCCCTGTGCCCATTGCCCAGTCACTGATCTGTAAAGAGACATACGTGGCTCCATCCACCACCAAAAGGCACTTTTATGTTTGGCCTATGAATACAAGAACCACATTTAAAAGAATCTAAAAATTCAGGTATTTTATAACTAGACAAACGTTAATGCATTCATTGACATTCACACCATATTCATGGAGTACACAATGGCAAGACATTTCCCCAAATACTCCAAAGCATAAACTTTACACCCAGATGGTTTTAAGTTTTGAAACATTTGAAATTACTTTTACAGAGTGGAACTTGGTACATTTACATTTTGACGACTACCGTTAACCTTTGATTCATGTCCTGCAAGTGCATTGACAAAAGTTCATAAAATTAAACTGTTCACGTCTTGGCAGTTAATTAAATAATTCAAATTAATTTCCTGTCGCTCCATAGTTCCAACTTAAAAGCTTGAATTACTGTGGAGTTCCATAACTGAACAGCAGCTTTATGGCAAATAATCATGGTGATCAATCCATTCAATGATGAACTTGAAATGTAACGTAATATGTATCATCTTATATCTACTGCATTTTTGATATTTAAAAACATTGAGTGCTGGGTGTCTATTTTCCAAGACGACACGATCCAGTCCATGCTTGGCCCCAACAGTCATTATTTCCTGACTCTGCACATGGTCTGTTTTGTTCTGCATGGTTTCAGATTGAGACACGGGGCGCTACACGGTGCTATTTACATTTTTGCCACATTCACAAATGCTTTTCTGAAACGTGTTTCACAGGCTCATGGCTTTCACACTCTGTCACAGCAGCATAATGTGGTGTTGGATTAAAAATTCATGTTGAGAGTCTGAATGATAATGCGCTGGAAGTACCTTGCTTTACATAATTGGCCATTATGTTTCACCACGAGCAATGTTGAAATATTTATAGATACAAGACGGACCTAATGAGTTCTGTCTTTGACTGGGTATTCTCAAGTCGTGCCTCTGTAGTTTTACAAAAGGTTAGATACTACTGTACACAAACAAGGTCATAAATTATTCAAAACTTGAACCCTTTCCCTCCTTTTTAGACTTGATTCAGTTTGATGCCTGTTGGGTGACGCCCCCTTCCAGGCTCTTGTGCTGGAAGTAAAAAAAAACTATTGAACATTGAAATAATATGGAGACAACAGAGGTTTATCAGCTACTGTATGTGCTGACTACTGACCGTAGCGTGGATATTTTAAAAGGAAGACACATACCGTACATAATACTTGAAAATGTGGCTAAATGCTGTTCACTTTCTGATTTATAACATTTTGGGTAAATCTTCAATTTAAAATTGTATGTTTTACGTCCATGAGTTACCACATAGCTGGACATTCTGCTCCACACCAGCCTATTCAGCCCCTGTGGCTCAACTGTCTAGAGTCACTCCCATCTTTATTGTAGCATTGATACCAAAAAGTATTGCTGTACATGTATTTTAAACCAGGCATTGAATGATTCCAGCTCTGTGTCTGTCAGCTGAATGTTTGGTACATTAATTCAAAATATTATTCTTTGAGGCAAAGTTTGTTTGTGGGCCATGCAAAAATAAGTTGATTGATGTTACGTCCCTGTCCGTTGTAGAAGGCGGCCCCGCGGTATTCGGAGGAGGGCATGCTGCAGTTGGAGCGAGAGCTGGTCCAGGCGCGACTGAAGGAGGCGGAGTCTCAGTGTGCGCTCAAAGAGATGCAGGACAAGGTCCTCGACATGGAGAAGGTCAGAATGTTTTCAATGATTTAAATGTAGGTTAGCAAGAAATCATTTGGTCTTTGGACTAGATGAAGCAAGTTTACTTTTAGTTGAGTTTCATTTAGCCAGTTACTAAATAATATAATATAATAGTATAAGCAATACAAAAACAGATGTAAATTTAGTATGTTTTGGTTTGTGTATAAACATATTGCAACTGTGTTTGTGATGGTTTGTTCTGGTAAATTACTAAAATATTTTGACTCTGACTGCACTGAACTGAACTTTTACCATTTTAAAACAGTAATGCTAACTCTGCAAAAAGTATATTTAGAAATGAGTAACATTTTCTTGAAATTAGTATGTTTACCTTTGATTTGAGTAGGTTTGTTTTACTGTATCAGTAAGTATTTTTGCATGTAAAATTTGATAACAATTTACTTGATATATCATAATTGATATAATCTTCATTATTCCACAGGCTGAATTGATTAGTCAAATCAAAATTACTCACATTGAGGTCAAACCTGTAAATATATTCTTAATTTGAGTAATTGTAACATATCTAGATGTATGTTTTTGCAGTGAAGACCTCTTCTCTCAGTTCTGCTGAGGTGGACAAAGCATTAGCTCTCATGAACTTTACCCCTAAAAACACAGCAGTAATGCTCTGTTTACTGTCTCCAGAGGAACTCGTCTCTGCCCGATGACACTAACGTGGCCCGACTGCAGGAGGAGCTGATCGGAGTAAAGATCCGAGAGGCCGAGGCTCTGACGGGGCTGAAGGAGCTGAGGCAGCAGGTGCACAACCTGGAGGACCACTGGCAGGTGAGGGAAGACTCACATTATTACTGAATACTTGGGTAAATCTTGGAATGTATTAGGGCAACAACTAATGATTATTTTCGATTTATCGGCCAATTGTTTTTACGATTAATCAATTCGCTGTAAAAGGCGGACGGAAATTGTATTTTTTACCAGAAGCTGAAGTGACACAAATTGTCTTGATAAGAGTAAACTTACTTGTAATGTCTGTACGATGCTGTCAGTAAAAGTGTCACAATATGTGAACACGGCATTCCTCATTTGAAAGCTCAGAACCTCTGGCATTCAGTCTGGGACAGTGAAAGCAGAGGGTACATTAACTGAAAATTATCTGTCAATGACAGAAAATCTTGAATATTTTGAGTTCTGAATGAATATCTTGAAGGCTGTCCTTCATTTTGAAGGAAAAAATCAATCCATCATCATCTTTTGAGAGCTTTATACATGTTTTAACACAATGTAGTTTCCAAATTCATGTTCCATGATTTTGAACACATTTAGATTTGCATAATTTATTCTGTAATCTGTGTTTTCTTACATACATAACACTAAGTATATAATGAGAGATTAATTAATGAAAGATATAAAAAAAAATTTAAAAAAAAGATTTTTTTACAACCCTATCCTTCAAAATGAAAAATGATCTCTAGCAAAACCACTGAGTGAAAGTGAGAGATAGAGTCCTTTTATATTTATCTCCAAACTGGTTTTGCTTTAGGATCTGGCAACCCTCAGAGTGGGGCTCATTCTGCTCTGATTTGATAATGGTCTTGAGAGGTCAAGTATTTGCACAAAAAACATATAGCATGTCTAGTGGACAACTATACCAATACCGATCGTTGTTCCAGCTGAGCGTGTTGTGACCTTCGAGTTGTTCTTGTTTAGCGTCACTTGGCTCGTACGGCCGGTCGGTGGAAGGACACTCCAAAGAAGAACGCTGTGGCGGAGCTGCAGGACGAGTTGATGAGTGTGAGACTGAGAGAAGCTGAGGCTCAGGCCGAGCTCCGAGAGACGAGACAGAGGATGCTGGAACTAGAGACACAGGTGAGATATTTTCACACAATATATCATACTGATACACATTAACCTCAAAATCGAAAGTGTCCAATCCAGATGTATTTCACCAATGTAACTTATTTTAAATGGAGTATTTCTGACATTTATTTTGATATCCATTCTTGTACATCTGCTGTGTTCACTGTTGACTAATTTGAAAGTGTATTCCAGCAAAGTAAGGATGAAATTTGCAATGTTTGAGGAATCTTGATTTGATGGGATACAAATTCTTGGAGATGTTTTTAAGACAATGAAATGTGTGATAAGGGAGGAACCCAATGTTGCAAAAGGTTTTGCCTGAAGAACGGCGTAGTGCCGAAACGTTGACTATGTCCTAAATAAATGTACTTAACAAGTCAGGCAGTGTGCAGGATTTCTTAATCTATAACTAATATATCAACAAAATAAAAACATAATATAAACCTGTATCCTTTATGTAGATTTTGTCACCAAAAATTAATTTATGTCTGTAATATACAAGAAAAGTTTCAAATTTATATCACTCACTGTCATTTTTTCCCCTATTCACCTTCAGTGTCTGGCCTTAAACGAGAAGAAACGACAATAAACTATAGAGTACTTACTGCATGGATGTAATTTCACCCTACCAGCTTTAGAGGGCAGTGGTTTCCTTTGTCCCACCAGAGTAAGGAGGACATGACTCCACTGTGTTTGTTTTGTGTTGACAGAATCACATCCACAGTAACCAGCTGCGGAGGGCGGAGCAGGAGACTCGCTGCCTGAACGACCGGGTTCAAACTCTGACGACTCAAAACAAAGACCTGAACGGGCAGCTCCAGGAAATCAAACGCCGACAGGCCGAGATCCAGTGCAAGGTACAACACAGGCAAAAACACAAGGGCACGATAAATATAAGAGCTATGAAACTAAAATGAATAAAATTAAAGTTAGGAATGCCCTGGAATACTGTACGCACTAATTAATATCAAGTTGTTGGGTTTTTTTTTCACATACAAAGTTATATCATTTTGCTTCCTTAAAGGTGCATTATGAACAAATACTTGGATGACGTTTGAAATAAATCTTATAAGAGGATATCTTATAGGATCTGTGTTTGGGTGGCAGAAAACAAACGCAATGGCGGGCATGACTAACACGAGTTAGTGGGTGAAGTCCCCAATATATAAGCACTTTAATGACTGAAGAACGGAGGAGGTGTAGAGAGAAAGTTATTCAAAGCCAATATAGGATGACAAAAATCGTTGGTCTGACTCACTTCTGCCTTGGCCACAAATCTGCTGGGGAGATGTTTTTTTCCTATTTACTAGAAAGACCTGGATCCTTCACTCATAAACAATTTCAAAAGTCTGGAGGCCTACAATTATTTTGTTTCAAGAAAAGTTGGGCCAATCTCTTGTGCAAAACAGAAAGCCGCGATCATGCTAAAAGCACAGGTCAGACAAGGCCAAGCAGAGTCACGTGATCTCCAAACAGAACAGCAAGATCACAGCAACTGCAAAACTTCATTGATCAGTGCCCTTATTTATTTAGCTATTTAAGGAAGGAGCTACGCAAATTTGAATGTTTTAACACTTATGAGCCTCACAAACTCAGTTGCTGCAGGAATCCAGGCTTTCTTCGGAACGTCCGGGGGTTTAATATATAATATAAGTTTAATATAATAATATTTTTTACCGTTCTTTTTGGAGAGAATTTGAAAAACCTTTTTAGCAGGCCCCGTACAATCGACCACACAGCAAGAGTGAACCATATACTGCGCTTAATCCTCCTCCAAACGTACAAAACAATCAGAACTACTAAGCTACGCTATTAGGATACGCTGCTACATGCCACACGATCATGTGATGCAATGCTACAAAGCATAAACAATGATCCTCCTATTCCTGGCCCTATATGCAAAAAACGAAAGATCTGAGGCAGTCCAAAGTAAAAGTCCTTTATTCCTGACCCAGTTTAACCCAGTTTGACCCTGTTCAACCCTGTGTGTTCAGAGTAAGGAGGAGGTGATGGCCGTGCGTCTCCGAGAGGCCGACAACATCGCAGCTATGGCCGAACTCCAGCAGCAGATCTCAGAGCTCGAGATACAGGTCAGCATTCTTTGCTTTGCTGTATTTGCATTATTGGTTGATAAGAAATTCTTCACTAACGATGCAAATCAAACCTACCCAAAAGCTGCAGTTTACAAGATGCTCTGGCATAGTCTAAAAGTTCAAAGGTTTGTTGTTTATTGCAATTTGACAGAAAAAAAGGAAAAAAGAGCTTATGCAAGTCCCTCCAAGTATGGCGCATATGAAAAAACAATAAATACATGTTTCTGGATACTGTATCTGTAAATGTTCCAAATGAAGTGGGTGATAGTATTGACTTATGTAGTCCCACCCCTTTTCCTCCAATAACCAATCATCATCTGAATTTCAGCGTCCTGTTTCCTAATCAATCAATTCAATAAACATCCTTAAATAACCTAATGCTGCTGCTTTTCAGTGTTTTTATCACTGTCATACATCGAAAAGACAGTTTCTTTACATTTCCTTTCAAATTGCATATTCAGTCAGTCTCTGTTTTCCGATAAACATCACACAGCGATTCCTAGGGCTGTGCTCAATATATAGTATCGACACTATATCGTTACGGAGTACTTCACATTACACATATAGTATTGAGCCACCTGTATCGCGATACACCAAACGTAAAAACTTCTATGTAGCACACATATAAGATCATTTGTCTTCAGTTTCTTTGGAATATGGACTACCAGGATTTATCGCAATATGTCATCATATTGCAAAGTTGTGGTCTGGCGTGTCGCTTAACTGCAGTTTGTAACATTGTTAAACCTAGGGGTATTTTCTAGACACGCTATTTAAATACAAAGACTAAATTGTCTAAAGTAGTTGAAAACACCTGGATAAAGCATAATTTAATATTTAGGACCTTTTAAAAAGTGACATAATGATGTCCTGAAACGTCTTTGTGTTCCCACGCTACTGAAATGTTTTGTATGATTTTCTACACCTGTCTGTGGTCATAATCTCAAAGCTAAGCAGTGATATATTTAGCTTATAACGACACATGCGTGTTAAGGTTGTGTTCACTTCTGAGCCTCATTTGCTGGAGGCTTGTGTTTATGATTCACTGTTGCTGAAAATGGAGTTGGTTTAGTTAATCAGGTCAAATCTGATCATGTTGCTCTCGTTCTAAAGTTAACTACATAAAGACCCAGTTTTCTGTTTTAAACCAACACTGACCTGAAAATAACGCATCACTAAAGTCTGGGCTTGAACCGGTCTGAACCAGCGAGCGTAGAAAACTATATTTACCCGTAAACAACTGTAGCGTCACACTCAGCGAGGGTGACCAAAACAAACACAGGAGAGAGCTGTGGAGGAGTGATTAAAGATTAGACTGTTTGTTTACGCTGAGGTCCATTCACTCAAGTGGACGACTCTGGAGATGACACACATGAGCGATCTTGTAGTAATTCTAATGCTCATTTTTTATAATTACAGTATTAAGGCTGAAACTAACAATTGTTTTGGTAATCAATTTATCTGCTGATTATTTTAAAGGGGCACTACTTCACTTCGCTTGACTTTAGTTTTGCAGCACAAAGGCTACATAAAAACATAAAAGAAAAACATCATACATTCAACAGTCCAACAAGGTGCCCAAGTGCAAACTGCAACAATCAACAGAGTCACTGCCAGTTTTACATACAACAATAGGACAAAACAAAATAAATATCCCCCCTCACACAGACGTCAATGCCTGTATACTCCTTCTATGGTCAGAGTTTAGAATAGAGATGGCTACAGGTATAAAGGAGTGTTTGTATCTATTGCTCCTCACCATGGGAGACCTGAGCCTCGAACCAGAAGGCAAGTAACAGTAACTTCCGCGTCACCTGACCAGAAACCAGGTCAGAAAGTGGAGTCGGAGGAGCTCCCAAAATCTTGGCACTTTTTTGATAGGCTATACAAATAATAATGCATCGGTTTTATATAGCGCTTTTTTGGACACTCAAAGACGCTTTACATGGCATTATTCTTTCACTCCACACTTGGTGGTGATAAGCTACTATTGTAGCCACAGCTGCCCATGGGTAGACTGACAGAAGCGAGGCTGCCGATTTGTGCCATCGGCCCTTCCGACCACCACCACACATTCACTCTCTCACTACATTCATACGGGCTGTGGGTGAAGTGTCTTGCCCAAGGACACAGCGACAGTCTGCAGCTGCAGGAGCCGGGATTCGAACCCCCGACCTCTCGATCATGAGACGACCCGCTCTACCATCTGCGCCACTGTCGCCCCAAATAGTGCTTAGGCCTGGCCGGTCATCTTGGCATAACAATTAAGTCATTTTCATTTCAAAGCGACCAAAGGCATGGCATCAGCCGACTAATGGCAACCCTGCAGTTACGCGTAAGACCTGAGGTGGCAGTCACAAGTAGAGCCCCTTTAAGGTTAATTGTTTTACTGAAAAAGTACATGAAAATTGTATGTTTTTCTACACTTTTTACAACATTTTTGAGGACCAACCTTTTGAGGACCACTTGATCAAGTAAACTTCAAGGTCATGTCTGTAGGATGCTCATTTCACAATTTTAATCTCTTCGAACACTTAAAATCTCTTGACAATATGCGTGTCACCACTAATTAGAAAAATCGTTTTAATATTTGTTTGACCCAAGGCTTTATTCGGAACATATTACAACACACTGTAATCTGTATATTGTGAATTGACTATGTTGGCAACTTGCACTTTTTGAACTGTATCTTGATATGTGTTTAATGATTGTATTGTTGGGGACTAGGGATGGAAAGTAGCATTGTGCTAAATCTGGTGCAGCCATCTTTTTAATGTAACTGCACATTGTCCTTTAAATAAACTAAACTTCAAACTTAAACTTCAAACACACACTACTGTAAAGCCTTAACTTGCTGTGCTTGGTATACTCAACCAAATAAAAGCCTCAATTTAATGCACCTATAAGATCATTTTTCTTAAGATTCAATGGAATATGTTTTGTATTATGGACACTGCCATGGGGATACACTGATATCAGGATACGTATCGTATTGTAAAGTTGTTGACAATACACAGCTCTTGACATGTTGCTATACATTAGTTCAGAGGTGCTCAAAGTGCGGCCTGAGGGCCAAATACAGCCCTCAGACCAATTTTTGTTGGCCCTCAAGCTTCTTTGTGAATTGACACACATCGACAGAGATGGTACTTTTTTACTGGAAGGTTAATAATTTAACATTATTATAACTTGAATAACTGACTATTTTAGTGTTAGTCAGAGCTGGAATTAATGTTCCAAGCCTCAAATATTCTTAAATCCAGTGAATTTAACACTTCAAGAGGTCATTTTTTGCAGTATGTCATGTTGCTTCTCTGAATATGAATGAATGAGTTAATTTTCAACATGTAAGACACACAAGGCAGTTTTACAAACAATTACAAAGTTTGTTACAAATTGATAACAGACTGAGCTATGACCAAAAGTAAAATCATCAAAACCATCTTTTTCTAAGCCAGTTTACAAGTTGACATGTCCAAAAAGGAGTGGGAAGGAGCATAACATATTTAATCCTAATACCATTCTATAGTTTAAATTTCCTGTTGCCCGAGTGTGTTTGCATGTTTAAAACCTTGCTATGTTTAACTGCAGTGACCACCGTCTGAGGCGCCCCACCCCTCTGGACTAGTCTGTTGTGCAGAGGCCTTCAGACGTAGACGAGTGGGCTCTTGTGTCTCTTTTTAAACATTTCTTTAAAATTTCAGAGGAGGCAGAGTGTATTTTTACCACTGTCACCTGCCCCCTCTGCTCCGTCACACGTGTGGTCTGAGGTTTGGTTTCGAAGCGCTCGAGCAGTTTGCTTACACTTTTACACCTTAAATCTGCATATTGAGCTTTTGGTAACGTCCCCTCTGCAACGCAGTATTGTTTTTCTGAAGGAGATGCAAGTTTGACACCTTTTTGATACCTCAGGTTGTTTGGCAAAGGGCTTAATCTGAGATGAAATCAGTGTGTGGCAGTGCTGGTTGTGATGGTTTGTGGTTTGGTTTTAACCTGCTCCAGTTGTGGCTGAAAACTTCAATTACAAGAAAATGTCAAATAACACTTTCGTGCTTTCATCTGTTAGACCGAGGGAGTCACCTTAAAAACCACCTGAACTGTGGGGAAAAGGTCACACTTGGAGCTGAGTAAAGTAGAAGGACACTTGCACCTTTTTTAGTCTATTAATTTAATTTTAAGCCAAGCCAGTGCAGGTGAATAGGGAACAAAATATGGAGACATCAATTAAATTTTTTTGCTGTAGAAATTAGGAAAATAAATGTATTACAAGTTTTTCATAGCAAAATAAATAAAAAATGACTAAAAATGTTTTATTGAGTTTTTAGTTACAAAAAAAGTTTATGTTTTTGAGTAAACTAGTGGAAAAATTCTGGGAAAAATTAAGTTTTGCCTCATTTTGGGTGGTTAAAAACCGTATATTATGTAGGTCTGTGCCCAATATATCGTATCGGCAATATATCGTTACAGAGCACACACAATACGCGTATCGTATCAAGCACCTGTATCGTGATTCATGATACACAAATTATAAAAGAAAAATCTGCTTATTTTACCCCATGGTTTATTCATAACATCACAAAACGCTCACTAACTACTGCAAATGCAAGTTTCAGTTGCTGAACATACTATCATAATAAAAACTACTATTTATTGTACCTGAGATCATTTTTCTTCAGTTTCTTTGGAATATGTATTGTATTATGGACGCTGTATCGGGATACGTATCGTATCGTGAAGTTGTTGGCAATACCCAGCCCTAATATCATACATTAGATATTTAAAAATCCCTTTGAGCAAACCTCCAAAATATTGCACATAATGTAGTACAACACTGGGAAATGAGGTGTCTGTTGGAGCTGCTATAGTGGAAATGGAAACTATGCGAGGTGCATTTTGAGAAAATGACCTTTAAATGTATAATTTCCCATATAATTCTATAGAGAGCAAAGCTTATATAAAATGTTTACACTGTGTGTTGAGAGCAAACAAGCCCAAAGCCTGAACATAAAAAACACATTAACTATTGCCTTATTGTGTAGTATGTACAGTAATTGTATTTTAGTGTATTTTGTATACTCTGCTCTTTGATCTTGTGCAT
>OMNZ01109098.1:16611-30582 GCA_900303255.1 Lesueurigobius sanzi | reverse complement strand
TTCTTCAGTCTTCATCTGTACTCTGTAGTTGAAATGTAGGACGTTTCGATCTTACTCCAAAGATCGTCATCAGCTACTGAAGGCCTGGAGCACGAAGTGGGTTTATAAAGGCAGTGAACCAGCAGGAGGAGTCAACCTCTGAGCCCCTCCTCTCTTAATGCTAAAGGTAAAGGTTACCTTTAGCATTAAGAGAGGAGGGGCTCAGAGGTTGACTCCTCCTGCTGGTTCACTGCCTTTATAAACCCACTTCGTGCTCCAGGCCTTCAGTAGCTGATGACGATCTTTGGAGTAAGATCGAAACGTCCTACATTTCAACTACAGAGTACAGATGAAGACTGAAGAATTTTTGCCTACTTTTCTACTACTTTTATGCAAACAAGACTTGGCTGTTTGGGTGGTTAGGCGAATAGGCGTAACTTCCTGAAGGACTGGTGGGGACATGTCCACACCAACCTTGGTCCAAGAGGGACAGTCCCCACCAATATTTCTGGTAGGTTTTCACTGCGTTGCCCTGGAGATGGTTCCATCAGCAGAGAAAATGTTATCCTTGAGCGACGAGCGTCATTAAAGCTGCTGTGATGAAAGTGAAGGTATCACCTAACCACCCATACAGCCAACAGGCTGTCAAATACACACTATTATCATATTATCAAGTTTTTGGGGTTTTTTTGTGTGGAGGGGGGTTCTTAATGTGGTCTTAAGTTAGGAGAATTAAGGCGTCTATTAGACCAAATATAATTTAAATGAGGAGTATTTAATAAATAACAGATTTATTTGAGCTGAAACATACAAACATTCTGAATTTCAGAGACGTCATTTATGAATTCATTTCTCCTATAGCAAGTAGTTAATAACTTAATTAAGCCTGTTTTATTTTATTTACCACATGCACAACCTAGACAGAAAATCTTATGCTAAGATTCTTCACGATGACAAAATGTGCTAGTTCCAATACCAGATTTTTCCACTTGTTTTAAGGAGAAAATGTCCTGCAGCATGTTTAAAATAGACCTATCATGCTAAATCAACTTTGGAGCCTTTAACCATGTTATAACATTGTTCCCTCACCAAAAACAGACCTGGAGCAGTATTTCACTTCATTCACACAGTTTTGAATGAATCCTGTTTGCGTTAGTCCGTTCATGTTGACTTCTGCCGTGTACCCTTCGATCATTGGTTTTTCCGCGATCAACAGCGAGTCACTTGCACAAAAGGCAAGATGGGAGCGGGAGTGTGTAGGCAAAGTTAAAGTTCACCTTCTTTATTAATTCTGAAGTTTAGAAATAAGGGGAGCGGGGATTTGGAACAAAGGCTAACCACACGAGGCTCTGGAGCACGCAGCCCACAGACTTGGGCGCGCTCGCCGGTGGTCTTGAGAGCGTGCAGATACTGCATTTTTGGGACTGAGGACAGAACAGTCTCTCATGTGCCATTGGCTCCCACTGCAAGACAGATGACGATGTGCCAGTGCTCTGGTCAGATCCTCATCAGCCCTGGCACTACTGTTTATGAACATGTGTAATTCTCACAGGCATCATTTCAATTTATAAAATGTAAAATATCAGTGCACAGACATCCTAATGAAAGATTTTAAGCCTGTTTGTATGATTTTATATGCATGATATGTTCACTAGAAGACCAGTGTATATGATTTCCTTTCATCTACACATTGGGCTACAGTGTCATCCCATCTTGACTATGTGCATTACCTCATGTAGCTACTTCCTGCCCACTTCTCAGACATTTTTGAATTTCCTCTCAACTGGCAGTAAGTTAAGCCGTGCAGGTAAACGTGGGCCGATGGACCTGTATCTGAACTATATTTAAAGAGGTGCTTTTTGCTCCTCCCACATGTCTGTCGGACGTGTGGCAGGTCGTCCCAGGTACGTCAACAAACCACACCGTGGAAATGTTCATGTCACAAACCCCCTGCGTCGATACCACCATGACCCTCCCTTCCCCGACGTGTCACTTAAATGAATGCTGATGGTGAATCCCTGCCGGCATGTCTTCCCTGTGTTAGTATTTTCCTCATCCATTTATCTGATCACATTTTAAACTATTGATATCCAATAAATAACAAATACTAAATAAATGTACAAAACTATCATAGTGACTGAAGAGAGAAACAATGTTTCAGGTGTTGGATTGGAGAGCGACTCAAGGAAAGTTAATTACGCACTTTTTAATACCAGGTTTCCTCAGTGCCGCTGACTAAGCTCTTTGGATGAAGAGCGAATCGTCCTACACTTCAACTGATGACGACTCAAGAATCTTTGCCTATGATGGACTAATAATTGAAGCAATAACTTTAACAGCACCATTGATTCAATGATTATGGAAGCGGCTGTCCAGCTAACAGCACTGGATGAAAGTGGGTTCACAACCCAGGAATTTTCTTTGACGAAATGCTGCAAAGATAAAATGACACATGATTAATAAAACATATACAAGCACATTGATGTACAAAGCACTGCGTAGTACATCACTTACGTTGAAAATGTACCGAAATGTACAACATCTGTCGGTTTCTCAGTTTGTTATAGGCTGCTTTCATGTGAACTGGGAGATGGAACATAATTCCCAGTTTGTTTGCGTTCATGTGCTTTTTATGTCGGAAAGCGGAGATTATGATACTTTGTTTATTATTTATTTTTAACACAGCAGCTCATGAAAAGCACCCCCTCTTCCCAAGGCTCCTCCTGAGTCCAAAGCTCCCTAACCAAAGTCCCCACGTATTCCATGTTTTCCTTACCTTACAATCTCTGGCAAAGCTTATCCTTTCATCACAAGTGCAAAACCATCTTCCGAAGCCACAGAAATACTTCTCTTCTCTCTTTTTCAGTTTTTTTTATGACAGTGGCTATGCAAAATTGTTGAATCCGGAAGTAAGGCCTGGTATGTTTTTAAGCCGTCTTAAGATCTCATTGTGCTTCCCGCATGGAAATTATGCACGGCAATAAGACGTGCAGGTCAAGGCAGAGAAATAAGTTCTGGCATTTATTCTCCATATCGTGTTTAGCTAGCAACGCCGAAGGTCTCCTATTTTGCCTGCTTTTTTTCCGCAGGGACCGCCCGTATAGTCAGAAAGTTTTCTTGGACGCCGCTGCAGGAAATTGAGCTGCGTGGAGGCCGCACGAAGGGGTGTTTTTAAAGAATGATGATTTTCTTCATGGACCTCATGGACGTGTCGAGCATAATCCCAGTTTTAAATCAATATAGCATTTTATTAACAAATGGTGTAAGATAATGATCAAGATGTGTTTGATATTATTACCAAAACCTACAAAAAGCACAATGCCCCACTTTAAAGCCACGCTGTGTAACATTTCGCCCAATAATGTGATTAGTGATGTTATGTTTTTTTTTTTTTTGCAAGAATCACTGCATGCCCATGGCCCCTTTTCCTATTAATGTGTTCTCAGTATTTTGCCCAAATCAATGATAATCATCTCCAAACACTTCATCTTCATCTTTTTGTCTAAAACATTTCCACTTGACTCTTTCAGATCTGCTGCCTCAAAGGTCAGAGGGCAAAGTCCGGCCTGTCCACGTTTGACGGCATCCACTTGGTCAATCACTTCGGCGTCGGGGACAACGAGTCTTACCAGTCTTCGGATGAGGACAGATCCCGGGACCCGAGCCTCCAGGAAGTGCCCAGTCCCCAGGAACAGAGGGGCGGGGCCGGTCCCACGCGAATCAGACTTAGACCCAACCTCCCGGACACGGACAGCGAGGAAGAGGAGGAGGAGGAGGATGACGGAGAAGAACTGAGACTCACTGTTCCTCCGAGCGTCAATCACAAGTCCACATCGGTGTGACGACCAATCAGGAGGCGGGGACTGTCGTTTAAAAAAGGGGCGGGGCAAGCTGCGTTATCATTTCATTACGTCACGGTGGAACTCAAGGTTTTCGCAACGAGTTCCACCTCAGAAAATACCTGAAGTTTTACAGCTGAATGTGCGTTAAAGACTAGACCAGAAAAAGCTCACGGCATCAGGACTAACCCAGGTCTAAAGCAGGTCTCTCTGGGTCTCATACCAGGACTAGACCATGAGTGTGTTTGGGTTTCATGTCCGGAATTAACTAGGACTTAGGATGGTCCATTTGTGTCTCAGGACTAAGGCAGATCAAAACCGGGTCCCACTCATGACTAAACCAGATTGATAGACAACATAATAAATTCAGGACTAAATCCAGGACTAAGACGGAGCCAAACATGTTCCACATCAAGACTAAACTAGGACTTGCGCTGTTCTATTTGGGTATCATGCCCAGACTAAATTAGGTTTTAGCAGGTCCATTTGTGCCTTATATCAGACCTAAACTAGGACTAAGACAGATCAAAATCAGGTCCCACTCATAACTAAACCAGAACGATAGATGACCAGGGCTAAACCAGGTCTAAACCCAGGACTAAAGCAGGACTAAATCTCGGACTAAAGCAGGACTAAGGACAGGTGTATTTGGGTTTTATATCCGGACTAAACTAGGACTTAGACAGTTTTGTTTGGGTTTCCTGTTAATTAAAATTAAATTAAAAATGTCGCTACAAAGACCGCAACCAGCCTAGACCAGGACTAAGCCAGCTCTAAACCCAGGACAACAAAAGGACTGAACCAGGACTACATCCGGACCTGAACCCATCATGTGCATCCCCAGAAGAAGCCTGCGTACCGCCTACGGTCCGCGCACCGCTGTTTGAAAACCACTGCTCTGATAGATTGTCACTGTTTACCTCCAGTTTGTAGTTTCTGAACTCCATACGCCGGATTTCTGAGCGAGAGACTGTGCAATAAGACATTTTCCCAAACACTCTTCGCCGCGTTTTTTTAATACATTTTAAGAAAGTTTTCTAGCCGAGATTTCACATTAACGTTACTACGAAGCGCCATGCAGTTGGCAGTACGCGTGTAAAGTATGAAATATATCTGTCGTCTTTGCCGAGCGCGGGATCAAAAACCTGCTCGCACCAGAAGGCAATTGTTATTATTATGATTATTAATATTATTACTACTACTACTACTATATTCGCCGCAAAGAGTGATCTAGAAATGAGAACGATTTTCTTGAAAGTACATTTGACCTTCATCTTTCAGACTTTGGGACAGTTTGATGTCTTTAATATATAGACTTTCACCTGGAATTTCTCCCTAGATTCACATAGAAAATTGTAACTTGAAAGGCCACTTTCTCAAAATGTTTTTTTTCTTCTCTCTTGCAACAACATCTGCACTTTAGTAGCTCCTACAAGACTGTAAACTTTCCTGTCCTGGACTTAACAATATACTGAAGGTTGTTTCAGAGGGATTTTTATAAGTTTAATTCCTAGCCTGATTTACTGAGTTTTGAACAGATTTTTTCACTAGTAACTAGTTTATTCAAAAACTAAACAAAATATCCAAAATCCCCTCTAAACAAATATTTGTAACTAAAATATCAACAAAATAAAACCTTCAACTTAAACCTGGCTCTATCTATTATTTAGATTTTGTCGCTGAAAATATAGGCAATTTTGGACATTTTTACACATGAAATGCCTTATTTTTATATGAAAACAGAAAATAACGGAAAAATGACAATACATTTTTGGCTCATGTTTATATCAGTAATATACAGCAAATGTTTCAGATTGATATCTCTAAATTTAAACTAAACTGAATCCCTATTCACCTGCAGTGTCTCGCCTTAAAATGAGAAAAATAGCTAATTGCACGCAAAATTAGAAAATAAATCAAAATGTACTTGAATTTAGATGTTTTCTTTGAAATTTTAAGTTTAAAACTACTTGTCCCATTGGCAGATTATTGCACTTACCAGCTCAGATCAAGGTCAAATGTACTTAATGTAAAATGTAAAACATAATTTCTAGATGACTTTTTGCAGTGTTGGCCTTAAGTCACTTGGCCTTCGCCGGCTTTCTGCGGCGTCTGCATTTCTTGTAGATATGTACATGTTTATAATCTTATTTTTTCAACTCCTTTGAACTTGAATTGTGTATCTATTGCATATCTGTTGTTTGATTGTACGAAAAAAACAAAAGGGAAGCGCTTGTCCAAAACATGACCTCCGGGCGCCGCAAAGAAAAAATACTGAATACGGTTTGTTACGGTTCTGTTTCTCGGAAAAGCTTGCGATGTACTTTTCGAGGCTTGCAAAGAAGGCCTTGCATGCTACATGACCAATTTGATGAATCTAAATCAAGTGTTGGTTTTGCACAGGAAAAGATGAGGGAAGTTGAGATGCGAGATGTAACGATTAGACTAAGAAGAAAAGAGTAAAATGAGGAGACCAGTGTTCATTTCGTCAACTAAAGTATATCATACTTTTAGTCAAAGGCATGTTTTTGCTGGCTAAATTTAGACCAAAACTAAATTAAAAGTGGTTAATGAGACTAAAGCTGTGACATACATGTCCAGGTATTTTTTATTGACTAAATAAAAATGAAATGAGGGACTAAAAACTTGTAATGTCACAGTTTGAAAGGGCTTCATATCATTTGAATTCACTGCCAAATGAACAGGCTTTGTTCATGTGGGAGAAACTCCATGGATCAAAGGATATGATTAAATATGTTCGAATCAGTTAATACACTTGCGTTCACGTTGTAGAAGTCTATTTCAATCGGAGCCAGTGCCCACACAACAATTTCCCAGAAGAAAATGTCCAAATGTTTTCCCTGATCATTATTTGATAGTGATTGGATTCACAAACCTGCCATATTATTCTTATGGCTGAAAGTCAAGTGTGTGAATATTGTCTCCAGTTTTGGGCACTTTTATGAGAACATTATTAGACCTTAGTTCATATGGGCTGACAGAGAAGACTTTGAACTTTGTGGCTGTTTTCGTTTCATGTGGATTGGCCCAGGAATTAGAGAAATTGGCTAAACGACTAAAGCCCTGTCTACAAGTACCTGGATATTTTTGTAAACTCATTTATTTCTATGCGTTTGGGCCTTTACTGTGCACATGTATACGCATTTGTGACATCATTAATTGGACACTTGAAAGTGGAGATTTCAGACCGAATGGTGGCAAAAAAGACCAAAAGAGTGGAATGCTGCATCAAAAGATTGGCTAAAACCGTCATGTGGACAGAGATATGTTTTTACACGGATGTAGCAAAATATGTTTCCAAAAATATTCGGGTACGTGTGGACATGGCTTAGGACTAGAAATCTGCATTTTGATAGTTAGTTACCAAGGTTTTCTGCCGCCCACCACCTCAATTTTAGACTATATGTTGTGATGTCACAGTCATGTGAATGCAACCTATTGACCAGACAAAAAAAAAAAACGAAAAATATTTGACTAAAGGTAAAACACGTTGCCGAAATGAACACATTAATCTACCAAAGTGGACACCGCACAATGCTATAAACTACTGGCCAGATCCAGTTCACTCCATATTATGCCTATATCAGGAAAATCTTTCAAAATTGATTCTGGTTCCTCGCGGCATTGAAGACTTCTCATCACGAACACGACATCTCGCGCTATTCGGATTCAACAACGGTCAAAGGACACAACGAAAATGGCACTTTTTGGAGTCTGTGCATTGAGGACTAACTCGGCAACACTATGAGGAGGCTGGACACTAAACTAAAGCTGTCGCTGTGTGGGATGAGTTGTCACAATAATAAAATGTTTTTGCTAAACTAAAAAAAACAAAAAACATCAACCTGTGTCTTGTCTCAATGACGCACTGCTCCTCTGAAGATTTGCTCTTAGATTGACAGCGTCCAGGAAGCGATATTTCTCTTTCGCGGTTTCTGAGCCGATCGCTTCAAGCAGAAAACCACTTTTTTTTTGTTTTTTTTTTAGTGTTTCACTTCAGGTTTTTTTTTGGAGATAAATAGGTCGGTGACGGTGAGAAAAATCAAGTGGCTGCTAAGTTTGGATTTAGTTTTGCACAGATTGACACAATCTGTAGATTCTGCTAAAAGCCGTGAACGATGTCCAATAAGATATATGATCGTTTTATGACTCGTATATGAATATTAGCTACTCAAATCCATGTTTTCCATTTACAGTAACAGTTTGGAAACACTTTTTATCTATTGCTTTTTCTTTATTTTCAAAAACCAATTCATAAAAAAATCTTTCCAAACTTTTGACTGATATTGTACAGTATGTATGTGGCAAAATGCACCAAACTATTGTCAAAATATGAAGTAATTGTTCTTAATTCTCAAGTTAATGTAACATCTCTGGTTAACTTTAATTTAACTGAACATGAGAGTAAGGTTCATTATTTAACTTGAGAACAATAAATTACATTTTGCATAAATGAAGGTTGTGCAGAACACCCCTGTTGTTCCTCCCACAACAAGAACCACTGTATCTAGAACTTCGTGTGGCCTCCATGATGACTGCAAGTTTTCTAAGCATGGGAGGAACAATGACGGCTTTTAGAGACTGGATGCTGGATGGAGAGTGATGCTCGACTTGTCTCTTCAGAATCCCCCATAGACGCTTGATTAATGGTAAATGGTCTCAACTTATATAGTGCTTTTCCAGCTACATTAAGCTGGACACACACTAGAGGATTTTTAGCCAGATTTTTAGACATTCCGAGACTGAGGAGGCGTGGCTCAATCGAACTTTCTCTCATGCCATGATCTGTGGTGGGACTCCTCATGTGTGTGTATGTGTGTCCTCATGTCTGTCCTTAAGTGTGTGTGGTCTGTACCACACACACTTAGGCACTCAAAGCGCTTTACAGTAAGGAACCACACACTCATTCATACACCAGTGTACGCAGACGCTGCAGGTAAGGTGGGTGAAGTGTTTTGCCCAAGGACACAACAATAGTGTGCACCTGCAGGAGCCGGGATACAAACACCCAAGCTTCTGATCATGAGACGACCCGCTCTGCCACTGTCGCCAGGGCCAGATCAGGAGGCATACTTGGCACTGAATTACCTTCACCCTGATCTTCTTCAGAAATCCGCAGCAGTGGCCTTAGAGGTGTGTTTAGGATCATTGTCACGTTGGAAAACTGCACAATGACCAAGGGCGCGGAGTGATGGATGGAGCGTCTTCTCTTTCAGTAAAGAGCAATATGAAATGCAGCTCCCCGACACCAGCAGCTCTGGAAAAGGCCTGCGACAAGGTTTGTGAAAGCGGTTCCGCCACCCACCCACTTGGGGGTCCCGACCCACCTGTTGAGAACCACTAGTTTAACTGTTGCCTGTAGCACTCTTTAATCAAATGTGGCAAATAAGACAGACTTGGCATTATTTCTAAAGACACAAAAACAGTTATTTGTGCCTGTTGATGTTGATGAAATAAATCCATGGCAAGCTGTCATTAGTCTCGTTTCCCCTGTTGTAATAGACCAGTGATTGGGGATCCTCAGGCACTGCAAGAGGACCCCCAAAGATTATGACTCTACATATACAACTGTACAGAAAACTGGAGTTTGAAATGAATTACAAATGTCTTTTTAAATATAGACTAGTACTTGTGCTCATAAATAACATTCCCTGGAACAAAGTTTTTTTTTTCAGTTGTTGCTGATCATGTAATCTTTAGATCGGGGACTTTTGAGTAGTTTGTTTCATTATGATTTGAAAAGAGTAAAGACATTTCTTTGACAATAAATGGCTTCACACGATCACTGATGAGTGAAAACAGGTTTTTGTGTTATCATTCATATTCTCTGAAAAATGGGCAGGAAAAAAAAATCAAAAATCCTGCCAGGGAATGTAAACTTTGACTTTGAGTCAGTATTTGTCCTGCAGTTGTTACTTTCATGATTTGAATCTAAATTTATGACAAAAACAGACATTTTCATCAAGGTGTCGTAAGGGTGTCGAGACTTTGAAAATGGTTAATACACATTGAATTAAAAATAGAGAACTTTTTTAAAGCAGAGTCCTTCCTGCTTTGCGCAGCGTTCTTTGGGACCTATCACCCCCCTCCTCCCCGGCTGCAGATAGCACCTGCTATAGCCACTTTTATCATATCAGACTTTACCAACGCGGCTCCGGATGCCACAGTCTCGGGGCTAATCTGGCACGTTGCGCTTTGATTTCCTGCAGTCATTCAGCACTGAATTTAACCCATAGCAGGGTTCTCACGCGTCCTGGAAAACCTTGAAAACATAGGAAAAGACTTTCTAATCACAGAAAAGGCATGAAAAAGGAGAGGAAAGGAGTCAAATGTCCCTTGGTAATATGTCTCTCTTTTTCTTTTCTTTTTTTTCTGTTGTAAGTAAAATTTGCTCACCAAACCAGGCTGAAGATTCTATCAGCTACTTGAAAACGTTCCCAGTGCTACAGTCTGGTCGGAAGGGACGCTCTGCTGTAATGTTGGATAGATCGATGAGTTGGTTTGTCTGAAAATACCTAAACCTAACCTTAAGCATTTCCATGTTCCTATAACTTATATTGTGTCATGAAAAGTTTCCACAGCAGCCTTTTCCCAGAGGAGGACTTCCGGACCCGTGTTCCCAAGAAAACATGTGAAATTTTGCAAAAACAGATAAGTGCCTTTGACAAAAACCGACATATGCTTGTAGCTGTGTTTTCATAATTCAAGCCACCCATTATTGATCAAATTGATTCAACTTAGAAGAGCCCAGCGATAAATATCTAAAACAAGTTTGTGCAAAGTTAAGGCCGAATCTCTTCAGACACAAAAAGCTATAGGTTTTTATTATTATTTGCACTTGTTTAGCACATGTCTTGATAAATGAGCCCTTTAATGCTTGTGATACTGATATGATTTATAGGAGCAGCAGCAACCGATGAATTCCACTTGCACGTGTACTAAATGTCAAGGTAAAATCCTGGAAATGACCTGGAAAATAATTTGAAGGGAAGAGTGTGAACCCTGTATTGGCTGTACGGATAAGCCAGTGTTCTCCTCTTCAACTGTGTGCGTAAAAAGCTTCATTTTAACAATCTCACCCTCTAATTTTGGTCCTCAGCCAACAATGGCCGGTTAATTTATCCACCAGGGCATGTGTCGATCTCCCCCAAAGCTTCAGGCAAAACAAACGCTACAAAGGTGAGTGCAAACAAAGCAGGTTGTATATGTTTTGGGGGTGTCTCTTCCTCCTCCTCCTCCTCTTCCACGGGGGTAAGATGACGCCACGTGGCCGCGCGGGCACCGCACACTGTCTGTCGCGTAATGACAGCGCAGAGGAGGCAGCCGAGCGCGACTAATGCGGCTCAATAACGCGGTCGTTGTGGGTCTGCGCCAGGTTTACAGCGAGGGGGGCTGCTTTTCCACAAAGAGAGATGTGCTATGTTTCTTTTTAAAACGTATCGATGGCAAATCGGCTTCGTGGTTAATGACAGCGAGAATATACTGTTTTTGGAGAGACGAGATCAAGCAAAGCAGGCTATAATTTCAATGTATTTTGTTTCTAAACAAACTTTGCCTAAGAGGGTTTCCCATTCAACCAAACACATGCAATGTCCAAACAATATAATATCCATTCATCCTTAGACCCTCGTTAGTGCGCATAACTATACGGATGGCCGTAGAAATACATTTTAAAGCGAAAACATAGCATACAGTAGCCTAATCATAAGTAAAATATAAAGAGAAGAATTAGGTAAATCAGCTTAATCTGGATAGGCTCCTATAGGCTATGTTTCTCTTATGAAAATGGATCATGTTTACGCAACATTTAAACAAAACACTTTCCTTTGACAAGTGCCATTCCGTCTGTCAAATGATGTTTTGAATGATGTGCGTAAAGTCAAGTGGCCACCTTGGGCACATCACTGAGGACTTGTCAGATGACGAGGAGGACATTCAATGTAGAGTGTTGGCTATATGCCCAGGTCAATACTCTGGCTCATGCACAGTAAATGTAAAACTGACTCTTCAAAGCTACTGTACTCCCCTGTAGGCTGCACAGCTCACCTCTGGACTAAGAAAGTCAGCTTTTGTGGAAGCCCAGATGGACAAATGCAACAGAAATGTTTGTCAATGCCAGAGTGAACACTTTACTGTCGGTGCGACGGTCACTTATGTACAGTTTTATACAGACTGAACAGGTCTGAAAATGAAATAATTGTGTGCCTTAAAATGCGTTTCCAGTCGGACTTGTGGAGACACTGGCATGAAGACCTTTTTAAATATATTTGTTTTTTATCTTTTTTTTTGTTTGTTTTGTTTTACACTCAATGGACTACGAATCCGGAATAAAGATGAATTGAATTGGTGGATGATTGGTTCATATTTTAAGACACAATTTCACAAGATACTTGTAAGGAAGGATATTGTCCAATCTCAGTTTTCTGAAACCCATTGTATTAAGGCTTTGGGTAACGTTTACGCACTGCGCAATGACGAAGCGTTTGTGGATCAGGCCGTGCGTAAAGTGCCACATGATGCTGCAGCGGTGGCAGCAGCAGGAGCCTGTGGTGCAAACCTCGCTTCCTTTTGTCGCCTCCTCGAGATAAAGGCTGATAAACGAGGACGGAGTCAAGGCACGAGTTGCATCAGAGACTAAAGATAAAGTCTGAATCTGGATGTTGGTGCCACGGAGGTTTGCCCTGATGTGGGACACTTTCTGCATTTTACATGTGAGGAGCTAATTAAGACTAGAAAACAATACTTTAAATAGATGTCAATTCAGTTATATTACAGACAGGATTGTTTGTGAAGGCTCTCAGTCGTCCAGGGAATCTTCATCGCAGTGAGGCTTGAATCATCTACTGGACAGGGTTGATTCAGACAGGATTGAAATACTCAAAACAATAATAATACATCTGTGTTTGGACGCTTCAAAAACCACGTGATAACCCAATACCACAGCTATAAAGAAAAAATCATTACCTTCATGAGGCCAAAAACATCAGCCAGTTATTGGCTTTGGAGCTTATGCCCCACTTTAGGACTTACTCTTTGTGAATCAATTAATTATTGTAACATTTTAATTGTTTTCGTCTCCGTCTCTAAACAACACTGGTAACAAACAATTAAAAACAGAACAAACATGTTGCACCCTTGAATGTCCTTCATTACACGTGAAGATAATGTCATTCTAGGATAGTCTGTTAGGACAACCATGAACTAAGTGCCAAAACAACAAAAAACACAGATGTTCTGTATTTCTAAATCTTACCCTTTCATTCATCAATTGCTTGTTAATTTGTTCGCCTGTTTTGGCAAATATGAAAATATATCATTGAGGGCCACACACTTTAGGCCTACGTCACAGCAACGCGGTTCAATGTAGCTATTTATTCTATGTATGTCCTTTATTTGGCCAAATTCTTTTTGAAATACTGACCCGAGCGTGTTTAATGTGCTCTGCAAGGGACGTGGAATGGGACAACAATAGTTAGGCTATCCTATGTTCGGGGGCCCTTTTTCTTAACGGAATCCATAATTGGTAAATATTCCCAATGATTATATCGGATTTCGACAAAATAAACTTCTGGAAAGTAAAATGGGTTCATTATTTGAAGAGTTTATTTGCAAAAACAGATAAGTGCCATTGACAAAAATCAACATATGTGTGTAATCCTCTCTTTGTGGAGCAGTGTTTTAATGACCATATCTATTTTAGTGCATCACAAATATTAAGTTACTCGTTATTGATCAAATTGATTCAACTTTACTCATAACAAGTCTCATCTATACAGTACAGTAATACAAATCTTACACAATTTAGCAAAAAATTCTGAATGGAGATATCTGCTTTTGCAACTGAACTCTTCATTAGTGGTAAGATGGTCTCTTGGCATTTGACAGTTTAAAATTACCCCCCAATTCCGCCAAATCACTGCCTGTGCTGTTTTTCCTTTAGGCAAATTCGTTCAAAGCCTTTTTAATTACACCCATCCTCTTCTGCTGCAGTCAGTCAACTCACCTGTGACCACGCACCTGCACACCGTCACCTGTCCCCGCGCAACACCTGGCAGACGGCGCGCGACCACTGCGCATGCTCAGCTGTCAGGTCCCTCTCTCCCCTTTTTTTTTTTTTTTTTTTTTTTTTTTT
>OMNZ01109098.1:5262-16591 GCA_900303255.1 Lesueurigobius sanzi | reverse complement strand
CCCCCCCCCCCCCCCCCCCCCCCCCCTTTTTTTTTTTTTTTTTTTTTTTTTTTTATATAAAGGGCGCGGGGCGTCAGTGGAGACCGTCAGACGTCAGCGGTGGCTCGTCAGCACACTGCAACACACAGCCTGGGCCCGCGCGTGGTGGAGTTGACAGAGATCACTAGATTGCACTGGCACTGGCTTTGACTCGGATTGGACTTCATTACGCACAGAAAGACGCAAAAATGCCGCGGTCGTTTTTGGTGAAGAGTAAAAAGGCGCACAGCTACCACCAGCCCAGGAGTTTGGAGGATGACTACAGCAGACTGGATAGTATTTTGGCGCAGATCTGTTCAGGTATGACACTCTGAAATGGCTTTTATATATAGAAAAATGTCTTACAAGTGTCAGGTGTGTATGGTTTATTAAAATCAGATGAGTTTTAGGCAATACGGTAATGGATAGATCTTTAGGCTCCTGTCTCTGTGCGTAAAACAAGCTGCACACTGCAAAATAAATAATATCTTGATGAGTTAAAATGACTAGAATTATGTATATTTGACCCTAATTTGAGTAATTCTGTCTTGCCAAGGAAACATCTGCAAATGGAATAAGATTTTCACCACAAGTAAAATGAGAGTTATTATCTAATTTGGAAGATTTGGAAGATATATGTGTACTTGTTTTGGGTGCAAAAATTACTTATTAAAGCTACTTATCCCGTTGGCAGATAACTTTGTTTACTCGCTGAAATCACGGTCAAATATTATTATTTGAAGAAAATGTAACCTATTTTTAGATTGGTTTTCCCAGTATACGCAGTGTCACCGAACACCTTTCAGCCTTTTCTAACGAGCCCTATTTGTTGTCATCTTTTTACGCACACGAACGAACCTAATATGCCTGAACCATGCAGCGTTTAGGGCTCTTTTGTTTTAGTGTACACTATATATGGCCCAAACTTACAGGAAACAACACAACAAACCTTCCTTACACGTTTACGATCAGCATTTTTTAACAAAACAAATTGATAATAATAATTTTGAAGATCTGATAAAGCCGACTGTTGCAGGCGTGTTTAAAAAGTCTAGGCCTGTAAAAGATCAAAATCAGAATAGGCTTTTTTGCCATTGTCAAGGATTCGCAGACTAGGAATTTGCAAGCTGCAACATGGAACATAAACTGTAATAATGATACATAATAAACTATTAAAAATCATATAAGAATTACAAAGCCATGAAGGCATGTATACAAATAGAATAGATCACTATTTAGCCTAGATAGACCTAATCCAAAGAGGTTGAAATAGTGCTGTTTGATTATATTCCTTCCGTATAATTAAAGCTGCAGAGTTAGTTTGATATTTATGTTTTAACCAAGTATGAATTTATTTACGAATAAAAATAGTACAGAAACATGATGTTGTCAAAAGTCGTGCGTAATTTTGTAATCTTGGCACGTAAAATGAAAAAGCCCGTTACAGAAAGGTTCAATAAACCATAATGTATATAAGACAAGATATACACTATTGATCTCACAATTGTGACGTCTAGAGTCGCGTCAGAGGACTTCACAGACATCGAAACAGTGAAACAAGAAGCGAATGTAATGTCTAAACAAAAGACTAACCTCCCGCTGCGCACCGATCGCCTTGTGCTCCCCCAGAGGCGGACAGAGAGTCGGAAGACCTGGACATCTCGCTGGACCTGTCGGTGGACCGCTGCGGAGGCCTGTCCCCGGACTCGCAGATGCTGGACGCGGTGCCGTTTTCTCCCAAGTCTCCGCTGAGCTGCGCGGACAGCGGGTGCGCGCGCTCCCCGGACTACGAGGACTTCTGGAGGCCGCCCTCTCCCTCCGCTTCACCAGGTACGGACACGGACAGGCGCGTGTGGAGAACATGACCGCGCACAGAAAGCATGCAGCTCATATGAGACTTGTATTGAAGCTTGGCATGAAATATATTCCAATTATCGTATTTAATTTGCCTAATTAATAATTATCTGTCATTAGGCAAGCGATCAGCATCGGATAAAACGCTGCAGATGCTTTGTTTTATGAATTTTGGCTAAATGGATACCATCTCAGACCTTTACAGACAGATCATTTGCAGCAACACAAAAAGACCAAATGTCTTTTGTCCCACAAGGTTTAAGACTGTTTGATAGATCTTTTCTTGATTGCTGTTTAATTGTTTTCTTATTTCGTGTCAAACATTTGTGTTTTCCTGCCACGTCAATGTTTAATAAACCTAAATCTAAGTCTGACTCTATATATCAGATATCGAAGTGCAAGTAAAATTAAGGATTTGCCTAAACAACCTGATGAACTGTGGCTTTGGCTTCATCCAGATCTTGTTTCACTAAAACTGGACGGTGTTAGTGTCATCTTTTGTTATATTGTCATAATTGTAAAGCGGGTTATGCATCTTGGCGACAAGTTTATACTTCAGAATGAACCCTTTGTTATCTATTCTAAATGACCAAAGAAATAAAATACATTAATACATCACTTTTTGCAGTGTAAATATTCCTAAAAATAATGTGAAGCATCAATATCGGCAGAATGCGCATTTATTTTGACGGCCTGTCCTCCTCTAGCCTCAGAGAAGTCCCTGTCTCCTCTGGTGGACGACAGCCCGCACTTCACCGTCCCGTTCCGTCCGTACGCGTGGGACAGTCCTCCTGGTCCACGGCCGCTCCTCCTGCCGCAGCAGCAGCAGCAGAGCCTCGCCCCGCAGCATCATCATCATCACCGGCTCGACCTGGACCGGAGCGCCTCTGCCGTGGCCTTCTACGGAGACAGGAGCCCCGCCGCGGTGTTTCCGGAGGACGCGTGCGGTTACAGCGAGTACCGGAGACACGCGGCGGCTTTGCTTTACCCGGACACGAAGAGCCACGAGGACAAGGCCCAGGCTCAGGCCCAGGATCTGCTCTGCTCCAGCCTCATCCTGAACGGGGCCTACAAGTGCATCAAGTGCAGCAAGGTGAGCTACACGCGCGAAGGGGGTAACGGGACCACAGGGGGCTACTAAGCTATGGTTGAAATAATACTAATGATGAGTAAAAAATATGTATTTGTGTGAATGAGGGATGAAATGTTAACAAAATAGACTTCTTTGTGGAGCAACATGGTGTCCACTTCAAAGAGCCTTGGAGAAAAACTATGGGGGAGACTTGGGGAGAAGGACGTGAAAAGTTTTTAGTTGGTGACTGCACTGCAAAAACCCATAGCCTACCTGTAGTAGAAGTAGTCGTAGTAGTAGATAATGTATTGTCCTCATGAGGAAATGAATTTGCAGTGAGTAAAAAAAAGCATAAAAACAAACACAAAGACAACATTCTGCACACAAGTCCAGACTCTGTCCAGCAACATAATAATACATTAATAAAATGGGTCTAAAGAAGGCAACGTATCTATTTCAGATTGGTTTTCCATTTCCATTTCTTCTTTGAGTGATCAAAACTTTAAACCTAAATATCTTAGAATTATTCAGAATACATTATCTTATAATTCTACTGGGATGATATTTTAAATCGTAAAGATTAAGAGCAAAAACGTGAGTATTTGTCAAGCAATTGCTATATGACAAATTTCACTTTACACTAATAAAAAAGTGTTAGATGTGTTCCAAGGGTGTTCCAAGCTAAAATTAATATAGATATATAGATATAGATAATACAGTGTTTCCCAACCAGGGGGCCGTGGCACCTTAAGGTGCCCACACACTGGATTTTAAATCTTTTGAGACTAAAGATTTGTGCACAGACCACACACACTTAAGGACAGACATGAGGACACACACACACACACATGAGGAGTCCCACCACAGATCATGCCATGAGAGAAAGTTTTTATTGAGCCACGCCTCCTCAGACTAAAAATCTGGCTTAAAATCCCCTAGTGTGTGTCCAGCTTTAGGGTTAGCTGACCACTATAGTGGTCAGCTAGGACAATTACCAAAACAAGTAGCACACAGTCATGATGCAATTGAGACAAATGGAGGGTTATTGATGTGTGATCATTGTGATATGATATGCATTCATTCCATGGAGGAAGGTCTAAGGATGGGGGATACTCTACGCCATTTACTTCACGGGACATTACATCTGGTTGAGACATTTCATTTGTGTGTGACTTATTTTGATCATCCTTGATGTCTGATATTGATTTGTTTTTGTCTGTGCCGTCCTTTGAGACGACTCCTGTTGTGATATTGGGCGTTACAAAAATAAATTGATTGATTGATTGATTGATTGAATGATTGATTGATTGATTGATTGATTGATTGATTGATAAGAGCTATAAATAGCGCCAGACTTTCAAGTGAAGAGAAGGTGTAATTACACCATTGCAATCTCCACGTACCACAGTGATGTAATAGCAGTACTACTGTAGTACTACCCAGCATTTGGACTTGCTCTTAGGGGGCCCTTGCAAAATTGAGGGCCCCAAGCGGTTGCCTGCCAGGTACATCTCTGTGTGGGATAGAGGTCAAAAGGCTGGGCAGTAGCTACGACCTAAAAAAGAGACAGGTGTTCACCCCAAACAGAAACAACAATGGAGATCCAATATCATAACACACAAACTCTTTCTGACCTATGTTCACCTAATGACATTTTCCCACGAAAGTAATTAAACAAACTATGTAACAAATGATTGTTTTTTGTCATTTAGGTGTTTTCCACTCCACATGGCTTGGAGGTGCACGTGCGCAGGTCTCACAGCGGCACCAGGCCTTATGCCTGTGAAATCTGCGGAAAAACATTTGGACACGCCGTCAGTTTGGAGCAGCACAAAGCTGTGCACTCGCAGGTGAATACCTCCAACAAAAATGATATCTTAAAGAGTTAAAATTTCTGGATTTAAGAATATGTGACCTCAATTTGAGTGATTATGACTCAACAAGTAAAAAGTAAAAAAAAAAAACTTGACAGGATATGACTAGTTAAGATTAAAGTCACTCAGATTATTCCACTTGTGCCAGGATGTTTCTAACTCGCTTCAGTAGTAGTATATAGTCAAAACTGCTCAAAACAAGGTCAATATTCTCGAGTCGTTCAAACCCATGCTTCTTGTTTGGTTTTATCTTGATCTCTGTTGTCTCTGTTGCAGGAGCGGAGCTTCGACTGTAAAATCTGCGGGAAGAGTTTCAAGCGCTCGTCCACGCTGTCCACGCACCTGCTGATCCACTCGGACACCAGGCCCTACCCCTGTCAGTACTGCGGCAAGAGGTTCCACCAGAAATCAGACATGAAGAAGCACACGTTCATTCACACAGGTGAGAGAAAGATCCTCCTCCGTGAAAAAAAGTCCCAAACTGACCAGGGATATGTAGAAGATATGAGGAATTGTGTCCATTATGGTTTAAGGTGAGACACTGCAAGTGAATAGGGGAAAGAAAACTCAAAACTCAATAAATCAGGCTAGGAATTAAATATTGAAAAATCCCTCTGAACAAACCTTCAAAATATTGTTAACTACAAGACTGGAAAGTTTGGAGTCGGTAGGAGCTACAAAAGTGGAGATGTTGTCGAGAAAATGTGAGCATTTTGGGGAAACTGAAGTTACAAATTCTCATATACTGTAGTTCTATGGAGAAATGTTGAATCGGTAAATAATTACACTCCTTTACTAAAAAAGAAAAAGAAGACATCATCACAGATTGTTGTTGATGCTTTTTCTTAATGTAAGTGTAAACAACTTACTGGAAGATTTATTGACATGAGTAACTCAAATAAAGAAAGAAATGGACTTGAGTAAAATGTTGCTCATTTAGATCTCTTTTTGCAGGGCTATTGTCAAGATGCAAAAAGTGATCTTCTGCTAAGTTAAATTTGCTTTAATTCAGAATATTTGACCTTATTTGACTAATTTTGACTCGCCAAGTAAAATTATCTGCCAGTGGGTGGCACGGTAGCACAGTGGTTAACGCTCGTGCTTCACAGCTAGAAGGGCCGGGGTTCGATCCCAGGCCTCTCTGTGTGGAGTTTGCATGTTCTCCCCGGGTCTGCGAAGGTTTCCTCCGGGTGCTCCGGTTTCCCCTACCACTAAAAATGTGTACAATAGATCAGGATGAATGAGAGTGAGTTTGTGAGAGCGAGTGTGGGACAACGGATGGAAATTAGCCCAAGGCTATAATCCGGAGTGGTGTGTTTACATGCATGATTCACATGTGTGTTCATTAACATGCACTGTCCCAACCAAATAAACAATAAGTAAATAAATGGAACAAGTATGCTTATATTAAGAAGAAAATAGTTAATAAATCTAAATATAATTGAAATTATATATATATATTTTATTTTAAATGCAAAAATACTTGTCCCATTGGTACATCATTTTACTTGGCAAATCAAACTTACTCATAAGGTCAATTCTGAATGACATTCTGAATTCAATCTTTGCTTATAAAGTACTTTTCATACAAGAAATTAATACAAAACGTGTTACACTGAGAACCAATGCCCTTTCCCCATTCAACCCCCTGGCCCCATGAATATTCACCCATATACACAAAGAGACATTCCCCTTCACACACCCAACCCGACTCCCACAAACACCCACACACACCAACAATCATTCTCCTTCACCCACCCATTCAAGCAGGTTCTCAGGTAACCAGTGTGACCCACTGGAACATACAGGAATATCTTGAAGCATAACATGCAGCTCCAAAGTAGACCTAGGCCCTGTTCAGTCAGGCTCTAGGTTGACCATAAGGCCATTGGGCCATATGTCCAACTGAGGAGAAACGGGGATAACTTGACGTGTAACAAGGTGCTCATATGTAGACCTAGACCTTGTTCAGTCTGGCTCTAAGCTGACCATAAGGCCATTGGTCCTTACGTCCAACTGGGGACGAGCAGGATTAGTTTGGCGTGTAATCTGCAGCTCCACAGTAGAACTAGACAGACCTAGGCCCTGTACATGTACCTGAAAATGACATTGACTTTTGCCCTTCACACCTCTCAAACTGATCCCTCCGTCTGATTTCCAGGTGAGAAGCCTCACAAATGCCAGGTCTGCGGCAAAGCCTTCAGCCAGAGCTCCAACCTGATCACGCACAGCCGCAAACACACGGGATACAAGCCTTTCGGGTGCGACCTCTGCGGGAAAGGTTTTCAGAGGAAAGTGGATCTGCGGCGGCACAAGGAGACGCAACACGGACTCAAACCTTGAAAATGTTTATAGAAAGACTGATGTGTCACGTGACGGGCCTGCGAGGAGTCGGCACATAACAAGACTTTAAATTATGATAAATTATATAAAATGTCTATAATATTTGTATTTATTTATGAATCTTTCATGCAACACTAGTATTACGCAGCAGAAGGTCACAGCTGACGAGGGAATACACTGCAATAAGTCAGCTATAGAAATAAGTCAAATCTTGAATTGAATACTTTATGCCGAGCCATACAAAAAACAGTATATCCTGTACAATACTGCACACTGTACCACACAGGGTAAACAAGCAATACAAAACAAAGGTACAGAATCTGTCCAAAATCTTAAAAGTTAATTTAAAATACTCCACCAAAAATGTTCGTCGAAAAGGAGGATGAAGAAGAAAAACTTCATCATGTTGATAATCAAATTTGCCCTTGATATGAGAAACTAATTTCAAGAAATCTGTAATGAGGTTTTTAAACTTGAATCGAATTGTTGATGTATTTTTCTTAATTTAATTGTAAAAAACCTTACCCCACTGGCAGCTTAGTTACTCAAATCAAGGGAAAATTGACTTATTCAAGACAATGTTACCTCTAGTTGACTTTTTGTAGCGTTAAAGAATGACTTGATGCATGGTGGACTGCAGCGCTACAGCCGTGCGTCTTCTAAGCTTTCATTTTGCACATGCCATGAGTGAACTTCTCCTTGTCCTGTTTACAAAATAAAAAAAAGTTTTCCCGAGTTACCTTCTCTTATTTTACGCATCCACACTAAAACTGACCCGGAAGTTTATGAAAATATCAAAGAAGTAAACAAATGAAGCGATTAGAAGTGGGAAATGTGCGTGCGTAAAAGCTGCATTTCTAGTGCGCGACCTTTCCCCCACATACGGTAGTTTCGATTGACTCTAATGTCCAGCAAATTTTAATCTTAGATACAATTCTTGGGGGTGTTGCAGCGGCTCCATAAGCTACAATGTGAGTAGGCTAATCATTTTTGAGAGAGACTTGCGTAAAGGCGAATAGGAAACGCGTGTGGTCACTTCTCAAACTGCAGCTGCCATTTAGACCTTTGTCCCACCTATGTTTCGTTTAGTCTAATTATTTTTCCCAATATGCCGAATATCAGATTTTTTTTTTTGCATGTGGGGCATTTTAAAACCATGTACAATATTGTGTCCTAACTTTCAAGATTTCTGGAGTATTTTGTAACCGTATAAAGTTTGGACCAAAATAACATGCCTGTCCCCCAAAACCAAAACAGAGATAGCAACTTATCACACGCCCTGAAACAAGATCGGAAACTCAATAGTGGAGATTTTATGCAAGGAGTATTGATATAACGCCATGAAAATCTAACAATTAACAAAAAATGGGACATTATTTAAATAGGTGGGACGGTGGGGGAAAAGGCCTAAATGGCATGTGCTGAGCGTAACGACCAGCGTGCTCCAATTTTAGGCTTTTACGCAATCCTCTCTCAAAATCTTTACTCACTTTTGGAGCTACATTCTGCATCCCAAGAATTACGAACCATAAAACGCTAAACAAGTAAGCTCGACCTGGCTCGTGTTTACGTTGCGGCCGGAGCAGATCTAGAGAGTGCGGAGGTGGAGGAGGAGGAGGACCTGTGCCGTGATTGTGAATGCCCGCAGGCGCGTGTTTGTTGTGCCCACTGCTCTCCTCGTGTTTGGACCTAAAACAGGACCGTTAACCAAATGCCTTTTGTCCCTCGTGGCGATTGCTGTTAAACTGTAAAAAAAAGAAAAAAGGGCAGATAGAGAAGCAGCTGCAAGCTTTTGGAGAGGGAGGGAGAGAGAGAGATAGAGGGAGGGAGGGAGAGAGGGAGAGAGAGAGAGAGAGAGAGAGAGCTATAGGGGCTTCGGGGTGCGGTTGTTTTGAAAGTTTGGGGACAAAAACAAATGTCAAGTGGAATTATAGGTGTGGAAGGTGGAGAAATGAAGATTTGGTGGAGATTTTCACAGCTAGAAGTCCGAGTGTAGACTTTAAAGTGCGGCACATGGCACACAAGGAATGTTAATGCAAATTATATGCAAAACACGGATTTGCATAGTGTTTGCATAACGTTACATAACGGCGTTTTGGGTTGTTAAGATTTGTTGAGATTTGAGAGAGTGAAAGTTAAGCTGGGAGGATTTTCCCAGAGGCTTATCAAGATATCACTGTAGCTATTTGTGACAATATTCCCACCAAGTCCCACACCTGGATGAGTTACAATTGCTCATGCTAGAAGTTGCTAGAATCAATTCAGAATATTATACCTTATTTTGAGTCATTTTGATTCGCCAAGTTAAACAATCTGCCAGTGGAATAAGTATTTCACGCTTAATTTTAGAAAAAATAAAAAACATATCTTATTCCAGGTAAATTGAAGTTAGATCAGTGTTTCTCAAACTTTACACAAATTTTGACCTTCCAAGTATCACCAGGCCTCGATCAAACTGTGACTAAACCGAGTCTAGAAAGGATGTGAAATAGGTTGAAATTAGACTAATGGAAGTCTAAACTGGGTGTAAACCATGTCTAAAGCAGACCAAACTTAAATGTAGCATCTACTAAAGCATAAATGATCTCTCTAACTCAGTTTAATTAAGGCTAAAATGACCCACATGCAGTTTTGACCAACACTCATCAAGATTATATAAACTTTTCATCCCTGGGACCCAAAAAATATGACAAACATGGGAACCACCAGAAGCACCCAACACAAAAAAGAATTTAGAATCACTTCAAGCAGCAACATTTTTGAAAGAAAAGTTTATTTATCATCTGGCCCCAGTTTACAAACTTTACATGTGTTTTAACTTATTAAACAGGCTATCAACGAGATCTTCATACATAACACACTGCAAAAAGTGAAAGTTAGATTTGCCTGAATTCAGAACATTTGACCTTATTCTGAGTAATGTTGATTTGCCAAGTAAAATTATCTGCCAATGGAACAAGTATTTTTGAACTTAAAATAAGAATAAACAACTTCTTGCACTAAAAAGTGACAATATTTTAGGTGTTTTTTAAACGGTATATACTGACTCCAATGAGCACAAGTCAGGAGGAAGTTCGTTCCAAAGTCGGGTTTGAAGGAGCGCTCTCCCCGAGTTTTGAAGTGCGTTCCTGGGAACCATCAGCAGGTTTTACCCAGACGACCTCAGGCTCCGGGTTGAACTCTGTAGGGCTTAAGTAGATCAGCAGTGTAGGTGGGAGCCTGACCGTGTAGAGCTCGAAAGGTTAGCACCAAGATGCACTAAAAGCACATTAAATATTGTTCATATTTTCCTATAATTGTAAAGTGCCAGTTTAATGTGCAGGTCTCAACAGTTCATTTGTCCAACAGCTTTGTGCTTTTTTCCTGCACCTGCTGATGTAAAGCTCCTTGTTGCTCTCTGTTATCCCAGTCCATGAGGTAGGTCTTCTCTCTTGTAGAGGTCTGATATGGTGGACAAATACACAGGCCTGACTGCAAGAAACTAGCATCGTTACTAGAAGCCCTTATGAACCTAATCGGACTATCAAGCAAATTCAGCTCATCAAGAGACCACTTTATGCAGTGCACCGCAAAGAATGATATCGGCTATGGAAATGGAAAGTGTTTTTGAACTTCAAATAATAAAACAACATGTGAATTGGTCTTTATTATCTAATTTGAAGTGTGATTATTGTGTTTTCATCATTTAAGCACAAAAACCACTATGCAGCGAATTGTAGACTTAGAGATGGATTTTGGTTGTTTGGACATTGCATGTGTTTGAATGAGTGTGAGGCCGCTGGGACAAAGTTTGCTTTTGTGATACTTTACAAAAATTAATTGATTTGAGATTTGAAAAACCTGTCCCATGGGCAAATTTCCTTAATAATCAAATCCACTTATGTATTGCTTAGTGTAGTGTGTTTAAATGGTCATATTATCATATAATTGTGTGGAAAATATCATATCGTGCCAATGCTGTACCAGTTGAGAACCACTGATATACAATATCATTATGCCCAAGTACAAAAGGTGGAATTTTTTTTTGCTATAACCTGTTACAATGCATCTTCCCATTGTGGTCCATTTTGAACTGTACACTGTCCCTGCAAAATAAATGAAAAAAACATACCTCAAAATGTAATTATATTTTATAGGCGTTTGAAATCTTCTTGGGAACCACAGCTCA
>OMNZ01109094.1:4602-16787 GCA_900303255.1 Lesueurigobius sanzi | reverse complement strand
ACTGCTATTATACATTGCAGTAGTACTCATTTATTATATTTCAGCTTCAAGAAACGCTGGGGAAAAAAACCTCAGCCTTTGGGGTTAGGTTATTGCAGTATTTGATATTGATTAATCTTGCAGCCCGAGCACAAAGGTCTATTTTCACAAATATCTTATTTTAGTCACTGAAGGACAACACTAATTTCCTTCCATTTTATCGTTCAATTTCATTTCACTAAATTTGCTGCTGTCTGTCTTTTGAAATGTTTTATTGAATTTAGATAAACCAGCTTTCCCAAGGCCAAGAGTGAACAGACAATGCAACATGAGCGATCGCGACGGTGTCACCTCCGGGGCGTCGGTAGGCAACAATAATATTGAATATTTTAAATAAATCATAATAGTAAATAATAGTTCTGTGATAGGCAAAAACATTGTTCACAAACAGAGCAGTGCTTCCCTGGCGTTGTGTCAGATCTGTGATTTACATAAACAGAGCTATGCGTCAGAATAAATCATTAGAATAAAAAAATCAGCTGTTGCCTACCGTTCGCCCAAACATCCGCTGAAAATTGCGGAAGAAAACAATAACAGCGATCGCTCCTATTAAGCACAGTGCTCCAGCCCACCTTTGCACAGTTAATCTACCCATAGTTCCTTGGGCTCCTCATCTTAGCACTCTACAGAACTTTCAGTCGTGATGAACACGTCAACAGGAAGTCAAGCAATTTGACTGACAGACAGCAGTTCACTTAGAGGTCTCTTCACTTAAGTACACGTACAGTTTGTCTATATGCACATATGTCTAAATGCATTAGTCACACTTCACATCTTCAACAGCCACTGAGCCTTGCAGCTGCATTTTCAGATATGAATCATTTAGGAAAAGTAGTTATATAAGCGGAGAAAAGCTATAGATTGATGCCCCAATGGGAGTTGAAATTGCATTCAACACTCAAACTGTACTAAAATGATCAGAGGCGTTCCCAATGATACTTAATGGTGTTTTGAATAAATATCATGTTTTGTAAGGGGCCGTGTCGTTAAAGCTACATTTTGTGTGGTGATGAAGATCAGCACCTCCAAATCCGAGGCCATGGTTCTCGACCAGAAAAAGGTGGCCTGCCCTATCCAGGTCGGAGTTCAAGTATCTCGGGGTCATGTTCTCAGTGAGGGACGGATGGAGCGTGAGATTGACAGACGGATCGGTGCAGCGTCTGCAGTGATGCGGTCGTTGTATCGGACTGTTGTGGTGAAGAAAGAGCTGAGTCCAAAGACAAAACTCTCCATTTACCAGTCGATCTACGTTCCTACTCTCACCTATGGTCATGGGATTTGGGTCATGACCGAAAGGACAATACAAGCGGCCGAAATGAGTTTCCTCCTCAGGGTGGCTGGGTGCACCCTTAGGGTGAGGAGCTCAGTCACCCGGGAGGAGCTCGGAACAGAGCCTCCACGTTGAAAGGAGCCAGCTGAGGTGGCTCGGGCATCTGTTTCAGATGCCTCCTGGTCGCTTCCCTCGAGAGGTGTGGGAGGAGGCCCCGGGGAAGACCCAGGACACGCTGGAAAGACAAGGTCTTTAGGTTGGCCTGGGAACGCCTTGGGATCCCCCAGGAAGAGCTGGAGGAGGTGTGCGTGGATCGGGAAGTCTGGCCATCTCTGCTCAGACTGTTGCCTCCACGACCCGACCCCGGATAAAGCGGAAGAAAATGGATGGATGGATGGGTTTTAAGTTATTTTACAAAAAATTAAAGTTGGTGAAGCCAAATGTCAGTTTGAGATAAAAATGAATAATAATAATGGATTATGATATTTTTCTCAGATTTAAATAGTGCTTTTCTACCTGTTTTAGGCTTAAAGCACTTTACATCATGAACCACTCACCCATTCACACTTTCATTCATACACCAATGTCCGCAGACACTGGAGACAAGGTGGTGAAGTGTCCTGCCCAAGGACACTACTACGATAGTGTGCACACTTCATTCTGATGCACAACTGCTACAGAACTGGAGCAATGAGAACAGATTGGCTTTGAATGTGTCAAAAACAAAAAGCATGTTGTTTAAAACTAGGAACCAGGACAGTGATGACCATCTTCATATCATGTTAAAGGATTAGGAAATTGAAGAAGTTTGTGAGGTAAAGCTCCTCGGTGTGACATTTGATGAGCAGTTGTCTGTGTTGGATCCCCATGAGCTGTCAAACCTTTGACAACTAACAGGGATTTTTACTCACTGCTTAGTGCCTGCCCCTTGATTTTTCATGATTTCTTTTGAACAATCCCTGAAGTAATCCTTATTTCCCTTTTTTTACAAATGGTTTACCTCTGTCTGGTTTAAATGCAAATGAAACTTGCCATTGCTATTTCAGGCCACAGACATGTTGGTCATTTGAGTAGCTGCCTATATTATCAAGTGCATAATAAGACATTGTGAAAAGTTGGAGCAGTGTGGATTTTTCTGCCCTCGCTGCGTGATACACCCAGGCAGCCTCAGCCGAAACAGCAGCTGCCTCATGTGAATTCATGAGCCCCAGCACCTCTCACTGACAGCTCGCGGGACAGAGCCACTAAATGGGCCCAGAGCATCACCCGCCCCGAAGGACAGCGTCTGCTCCACACAACGACCAAAATACATCGCACAGACGAGAAGACGAGGGTCGCCCGGTCGAGGGAATTCAATCTCCATCCCGACAGACGCCGAGATAACAGGCAGTGTAAGTCTTTATGTTGGAGAGAGGCGTGTTCGCGGGGCACGGCACGGAGGGAAACTACTGGGACTAATTGAAGTTCGGAAAGTTCTGTTTGATTTGGAGTCAGTTGTCACTTGGTCTTTTTATTCATGGCAAGAGAACACAGGAGATGGGCTTATTATCAACACGGCTTTAATGCGGTAAAAGAATCGCAACTTCCAATGAGGAGCAAAGATCACACGTCTCAGAGATTACAGACGTTGGGAAACGGTGCTATGTAAATTGAGACGGGACATTTTGTTTTTGTTTCTGAAATATATTATCATAACTTTACGTTTGTTAAGAAACTGAACCTCGTGGAAATCGGGTAATACATTGGTCACAGTATCTCTTACAAAAACGCTGCTAACTCAGAAGTGGTTGGAAAAAGGTTTATTACAGTTTGAGGATTTCTCTTTTACCGGTGTAGTATTTTTATTGAGGACTTCTTATTTTTAATCCACTACCACTATCCACTATATTTCTAAGAAGGGGCCAAAGTAAAAATAAATAAATACAAAGACTGTTGGATTTTGCTACTGCTGCTTCAAAATTAAAAGGTGAGTTTAGAGACCCATATGTTCAAAAAGATCAGAGCAGTGAGCACCTGATCTAACGTTTACATGACCTTCAACAACTGCCAGGAAAATTGTTCAGGAGCAACGAAAAACTCACTTCAGCTGAAATACAGGACTCTCTGACAAAAGTGGACTCACTGAAAAAAATGCATGTTTGTTTCAAGATGTATGCGTTTTGATCGGGGACATTTAGCTAGTTTCTAGTTGAAAATGTAAACAAACAGCTCTCGTGTTAATAAATGGCTGCACATGCAACCAGTGAAATAAAGGTTTTTGTGTCTCTCAGGGTATAAGATAAGAGATAAGATAAGATCGTTCTTTATTGATCTCACAATGGAGAAATTCACTTGTTACAACAGCTCTCAAGACAGGATCACACAGGGGGGTGCAAAAAAAGTCAGACATGTAGCAGTGTCTCTTAGCATCTCTCTGTAAATATACTATACAAGCATCTCTTATACACACTAAATAAGATTTAAAAAAATAAGATAAAAAATAAACTCTTGGTCAAATTGGGCAGGATGTGATATGTATGAAATGGAGAATAATTATGGGAAATGGAGAATAATTATTATATCATTATTATAATAAATAACTTACGTATATGAGCACAACTGTATATACTGTGTATATTGATATCTGTAGCTATCTATACAGTATACAGTAATATTTGAATTCTACATTTATTTCATAAAATATCAATAGTATTGTTATCACAATATCCAAGACAGTATTTTCCCCCATATTGTGCAGCCTTAAGCTCAAACAAAAAGCTAAATTTCTCTCCTGCCTGCAGCAGATATGAGATATCTGCAGCAACACACTTTCCTTTACAGTTCCTTTACAGCAATTACCATTCAATTAATAAGAGGATAGCATAGGTAGGATAAAAATAACGTTCAATAGTAGAAGAAACGGACATCTTTGAGAGGATGTGTTAATGATTGCATGAGTCAATCAAGGAAAATATGGAGAGCAGCAAATGCATTTGAAAATATAGTGAACATTACATGAACAGAACACAATAGATTAATTGCTAACATGTAACAGAAGCAGTCATAGAAAATGTTAATTACATTGGCTTTGAATGGCGTAAGCCAATGACAGGGAGTCACAATGGGAACAGGACATGCCTGGTACACACTTAATTAGGGTAATAACCAAAGAAATTACCTATAAGAAGACCACATTATCTATAATGTATGCCACGTGTCTCTCTACAACAGGGGAGTATGCTCAGTGTTAAGCCTTGTGCACTCCACATATTTTAGGTGGAAAAGGTTCCCTCAAAATAAATTGTTACCTTCGGTAGCACAGTGACTGAGTGGTTAGTGCTCTTACCTCACAGCGGAGTTCACAAGTTCTTTTTATCTGGATAGGATTCCTCCAGCTAATCCGTTTCCCCCATGACCCCTAAACATGCCCGATCAGTAGGTTAGTCCCCCAGATAGGCATTCTCCACCATGAACCAAGCTCAATATTTGGATAGCCCCTTTGCTCCTTTGGATCGAATGCAGAGAACAATAAAGTTGACTTATCTTTACGGCTTGGTATCATTCATTTTTTCCCCGATACTAGTACTTTAACATTACTTGGTTTACGATACCTGAACAATACTTTTTTCGATACCCATACTAAATAATTTGTCATCTACACAAAAAAGTAAATATAGTAAGTTTAAATGATTTATCTAAATTTGAGCTGTTTTGGCGGGTTAAGTTTGAGTGGCTCATTTGACCTAATACTAACTTGTTCTAAGATGTGTTTAACTTCTTTCAATAGATTTCTACTTATTTCCTTTTTTATTTTTAAGTTATTTGCCAATGGGGTGAGAAAATTGATCTTGTCCTTTTGGCAGTTTTATTTTCCTAATTCAAGCTAGAATACTTTAGAATCAGTAAAAATGGTCATGAAATAAACCAAATAATGTAGATGACAGTAGTAGATATGTCTACTCCAGTCAAAACTGCTCTAAACAAGACTAATATACTCATTTTTAGTTTTGTGTAGAACCATAAAACAATAATGGTCATTTTGTTTAGTGCAGTCTCAAGACCCACCAGGAAGAGAAATTTGCTTTCTAAAGAAAAATAGTACCTGTTTTCGGAACCAATTTATTTTTCGATACCGGTGGTACCATAATATTTTTTTTTTTTATACCATACTGATATTGTTTAATGGTGCCCAGCCCTACTAACCTTATTCCCATTACAAATAGCATTTGGAATTGATGTTTTCCACTTAATTGCAATGAATGATGGTGTAATAAGCATGTTTTTCATTTCAGTCTCACATCCGCATGATCCACCTACCTACCTGTCTTTCAACTATTATAAACCATGGCCTTCAATGCCGTCCTCACAGTTTTTTTCACTAATAACTGTCCCTGATAGAGAGATAAATAGTAACAGGAACATTACATGTCTCTTTGAAGCAAGCTTTTATATACAACTGTGACATCATGTGTTAGACCCTATTACAGCATTTTAGCTTCAAAAACAATCAGTGCTAATGGCACTTTAATATTGATTTATGTTGCTAACACATCTGTACAATACACACTGACGCAGCACTGGGTTTTAATGTGTTGGATGAACATGAAAGAGGTGCCGGCTAATGCCCTTCCCCTCTCGCACAGCACAATATCAGGACCACACAAGCTTGCCTACTTCCAAAAGCATTTAGTCAATGTAGTGGCTCCCTGACGTAAGCAGTGGCCTTTAGTGTGCTCCTGGTCGACACATTCGGTTTCAAATGGGACAAATGTGAAGCCAAGTGTGACGCATCAGGTCAGGACCAGACGGCAGCATGGCAGAGCTACAGATAGATGGGCCAAACAACAAGGACTTTGGCACAGACTACAGTTGAGACTCTGTAAACTGCTGCTAAGTCTCATTGTGTCAGTCTGGTCTTTAAAGTTCAACTGGGAAGTTGTATTATCAAGAAGACAAAACTATCTTCAAATTCTTAAAGCAATTCAATCAAGTTAAAACTTAAAGTCTGTAAGAGGGCAGGATCATGGCCGTAATCAACCCATGATGATTTAATCCGGCCCAGAACTTGAACATAAATTTCCAAGTATGTAAGAAAAAAAAGTAGGCTAGCCCATTCCTGTGAGGCAAAAATGCTCACTCCTTTAAAAAAGGAAGAAATTCCACACTTGCCCTGCAGAGGGCACTGACATGATAAGTGATCAGGATATATACAACACATTTAAGCAATGTGGTAAGGGGGCTCCACTGGGAAACACACCCATTATTATTATTTATTAGGTCACAGTCCAGTGTGCTGAACCATAACAGTGATCATTGTTGTTATTAATTCATTGAAAAATGTTTTCAATAGTAGCCTATGTCAGTGTTTCCCAACCAGGGGTACAGGGACAGGATAGCAGAGGGTAATTGGATTCATTTCAGATAAAAAATGAGATAAAACAAATGTATATCAAAATAATTTTTTGAATATTATATTATAGCCTAAAAAAAACGTGTAACTAAAGACTGAGAGTTTCAGTGTACGTATATATAGTTGTCAGTTTAACTGATAATTAGGAGTTTAAGTCATTCACTTTCTAACTAATCGAGGCAGGGGGTACTCGTAGAATAAATGACAGGCCCAAGGGGTACACAAGGCAAAAAGTTTGGGATACACTGGCCTATCTTACTGTTTACAATATCTATATGCCCCACAACGCAAAATGAGTTCGACACCCCTGATCCAAGCGCTCCAGTTGCGTAGATCAGGGAACTATCACAGTTTTCTCCTCAGGGTTATTGTTGAGGTTACTGGGGTTAGGATAGAAAGTGGAAGTACATACTGTATGTTCCACTGGTACTGCTGTTCTCCCGTCCATTGCGCACCATGTCCAAATTCACTTCCAGTGATGGCATTAAGCTAACCTCTTCACTCAGTATCTTCTTTCAGACACTTTCACGATTCACTAACCTCATTCTTTGAGCACCGTAGCAGCTCCAACATGTAAGTCATTAATTATAGCCATGATCCTGGACAGATATCCTCTCCTCCCTGTGTTCGTTCAGAGAAGCGTCCGTTTCCCTTCCACTGGCTCCAGTTCGTCTGTTAGAGCACAAATGAGCTGTCCCACTGCCGTCTTCAGCACAGTGAGGACAGATAGGTATCTGAGCCCCCAGAGGCTGCTTTGGGCCAGTATGGACACTCTCTACACTCGCATTGCAGATAGATCAATAACACTGACGCTAATAGCTTTTTAAAAAAAAAGTCTTTATAATCCTACATCAAGTAAATAAACCTAAAAAGTTGTCCTGCTCATTAGAGATGGCTTTTGTAACACGACTGGGCATTATTGGTGAAGTGCCCCACGGTGGGTGCAACTCCTGACCCAGAAACAGTTTAGACCAGGTAGCGCTGCCAGGCTCAGAAGCTCATTTGTCTTCATCTAGCTCAAGGGTGTCCAAACTTTTTTCCATCGAGGGACACATATTGAACTGTAAACAGCATGGAGGGCCATAGGCAGTGGTCAGAGCAGCGAGTAATGTTTCTCCTACAGTGTATGTGCGCAAGGTTTATGAGGCACCACATTATTAGACTTGTGCTGCAGTTCAAATGAGAGCCGCTGTGGTATTGATAGTCTAGTAATTGAGTCAACATTGGTTGCAGAGGATGGTTTGAATGTGCCTGGCCAAAAGGTCATTGCTCCATGGGTTGTATCTCAATGATTAATCTCAAACCTTTCAGTCATGTCCTTTATTTCTTCGTTATTGAATTCACCGCCATTGTGACTAAACAACCTGCAGAGGACCATGGACAATGACCCAACAGTGAATGAACTGCTCTTTGGGTTTCTGTGTGGTGACCATAGTGTACTCCCTGAACTGCTAAAGAACATGTAAAAACCACACATTTGGTTCAACTTCATGTAAGTCGACAGCCTCGGTTTCATTGTAAGTTGAAGACATGGGAAGACTTATACTGGCTTGTGTGTTGGCTTACTGTCCCTGCATGCTGCACATATCAGTGTTTCACAGTGTTCTTGAGAATAGCGGTGATGAAGAACCTCGGGTGCCTGAGCGGATCAGTAGCTTGCCAGTCTTTCAACTGAAGCAGGTTTGTGTTTCATATTATGCAGCACTTTAATTCAGAATGAAAAGTTGCAAGAATATTAACAGGGACTAATAGAAGAGAGAATATTAATCCAGCACTGAAGTCTCTCCTGGTTGAAATAAAGAAAAACAAAATTTGACCTTCTGTTGTGAACGTGTTACAGTAGTCAAAGTTTTTATCAAGCTTTGAATTCAACTGTTTATTTTGTTAGCACAAATGCACAAAATGATAGATGAGATAGTACTGTATATATTTGCTGTTGGCACAGAACTACAAACCACAATACGATCCTGACAAGAGAATCACACACTTGCCTGTATGTAGCAGAACTGTTGAGCCTTAGGTCTCAAATCAATGCAATAATCACATCGAGAAAATGTTTTCCTCTACAGCTGGGTTTGCTCAAACAGTCTGACTCACCAAAAGGACACAGGCATCATTTATGCAACAGCACTGACAAATGAACTTTCACAACACTCTCATCCTGGTTTTCTCACGGCATTAACATTTTGGGAAAAGGTTAATGTTTTGTGATTGACAGATATTTAATTTCGATCGCAGATACAGGAATCGCCGGGAACTTACTCTGAAGAATCAGATTTCTGTTGTCTCTGCGGATGTGCGCCAAGTCATCATTTTGGCATCTGACTTTGTAGTTTCTGGTTCTATGAAGTTAACTATTGATCAATATTCTTTACAAAGAAGTTGTTTTCTGCACAATATAGAGGAGACAATACCCTTTATAGATGCTCAAATAGTGCAGAAAGGAAAGAAGAGATGTGCACAATGTTAATCTACAACGTACTGTATAATTAGTGACAATTGTTGATTCAAAGAAGCTTTTGGGTTGGCCCAGTAATAAAACAAAGACCAGGTTGAATCAATAGGCATGTAACAAGCAGTAATCAAGGTGTGAATAGGCCAATGTGTTTTTCCAACCTTTAGAACCAAGAGAGGTGGGACTTAGAGGTTTACTCCTACTGGTTTTCGTCTTAAAAACCCATGAGCGTGTCAATTCTGTGCGAAACGTCCTACACTTCAACTACAGATACAGATGAAGACCTAATAATCTTTGCCTACGATGGACAGCTCCTGTACGACTGAGAACCTACACGAACTTACCTAAAGTCACTCTGAGGTGATCTCTCATACTGATGCACCGTGTACCAGAGACATGTACTGGAAAGACTAAGCATTAATATCAATAATTTAAAATTAGTCAGTGGTTCTCAACTGCTATGGCATCGGTGCCCTTCATTTATCTATAATGCTACGACCCAAATAAGAATTGAATACGTTGAAATAGTGTAAAATACTTTGTCCTACAAATTATGCTAGAAATAATGACCATCTTAAATATGATAAATGGGTTGAAACGTGAATAAATTAAGATAACTTATGCTGACTTTGAGCAGGTTTGGACTTAAGATTGGTAGTGGAACATGCATTATTTCACTTAAAATAAGAGGAATGAACTTAAACAGTAAAAACAAGAAAAGCCACATTTGAATTGAGGCAAAAATGTAAAATTCAAGAAAAATATATGCTTGTTTGCTTGAAAAACTTATTTTAGGAGTCCACATCTACTAAAAATCAGCATAAATTATTTTTAATTCAACCACTTTTAAGTCATTATTTTTAGGACAATAAAATTTGCAATGTATACGCTTTACATTATCCTTTAAAGCTGAAAGCAGATAGAAAGAAATGGTCCCAAGGAAAGGATCGCGACCCACTCAGCATTGTTCTGTGGCCCACTTTTGGGTCCCGCTGCTAGCCATTTTGGTGCCCTAAGCAGAAATGTTTAGTGGTGCCCCACAAAACAAAAACAACTATATAAGAACATAGAATAACTTCTTAAACCCACTTTCGAATCTAGACAAAAAATAATTGTAGAAATGTGTCTAATTACCTGAGTTTAGATGCAATAATTTAACAGTTAATGCTCCCCAGTGCCCCCCAGAACCCGAGTTTCTCTGCTCCGCCCCTGCATCCAAGCTACTCTCCGGCTCAAACACCTTGTTCACTTCCTCTGCTCCTCTGCTTCCTCTGCTCGTCTCACTCAGTGCTGAGGAAAGGATCGAGAGACTACACAGGCTGCAAAGGTGTTGTCAGAGTCTGAACTCATGTTTTCTAATTCATTTATTACGTTATGTCTGTTGCATGAATGGGGAAACGTGGCGCACAGGCATCACTCCGAGCTCCGTGTGTTAATCATTGGCTGCATTGACACAAACGTCTGTAACTCTCGTTCTCATTGAAATGAAAGGCAGTTGTGTCAATTGCATTAAAACAACAGTGCAAATGCTGTGCAATGTCATTCAATCACTCATCAATGTGGTGCCCCTCGAAGCACTTGGTGCCCCACGCACTGCGCATTACCAGCGTATAGGAAGCGGCGGCGCTGACCGCCAGATGAGAACCACGTGCTCTGAGTGTAAGCTTTACAATGAATACAGACACAGTGACCAGAGACACTAGTCTGGACGGCCAGTTATTCCTACTTCTGTTTGAATGCCAATGGGACTCTCCTCACACCATTTTGCTTGCAACTCTGGATTCAACCCAATCACAGATACGTTTGTACAGTGGGCCATTAAATTGTGAAAGACCTTTCCTCTCAAATTTCAATCCATTCATTCATCAGTGCAAATTTGATTTAGCAAATGTCTGCACAGTTTCTCAGTCCCCTGCGATTTTTATTTATTTATTATTCTTTTTTACTCCCATAAGGAGGAATATTTGCACTTATGCAAATGAACCGTGCGTTTCTCTGGACTAATTGGATTATCAATCATAGCTTCCGAACTCAGGGAAGTAAGGCAAAGTTCCAAGATACACATCTATTATATATATAGAATAGGAAAAGTGTGAAGTGTTGGCTGGCGAGTGTTACAGAATTTGTCGTTACATACTAATACTCTCGGACAACTACAAAGTCAGGTTATTGATGGCAATAAACTTCTACTGCATTATCCAGATTTGGTTTACAGCCTTTTTTTTACAGTTCTCCTTGGACTTGCTGATATTTCTACAACACCGAGGATACATACAGTATACCCGTTCTGTGGATAATTTCAAGCATATCATATACAGTACATTTCAAAAGATGCTTTTACTTATTAGGTAAGTTCGTGTAGGTTCTCAGTCGTACAGGAGCAAAAAGTAATATCTAGAGTAATGGTATCTAGAAATAATAATAATAGAAATAATTAATAATTTATTATTAATAATAATAATAAATAATAATAATGATTTGAGAATCTAATTTTGAGAAATTTGCTAGTGAGTGAAGGTTTTTTACATTTGAATTAAGAAATTAATCATTAATAAAGTAGATTATTATCAACATACCCATAATCTGTTTATTAGCTCCAAAATCCTAAAATTGCCCACTTAATGCATAAAATAAAAAACAATACCCCAGGTAGTATCCAGATACTGTTTGAAGAGAAAAACTCTCCGTATGAACTTAGAGGATCCTTTATGTTTGTGAAACCAAAGGCGAGGACAAATATAAAACTGAGAAGTCTGTCTTTCCAAGGTGTAAACGTGAGGAACAGTTTAGAGGACGAGTCCTGTACAACATTATTTATGTTCAAAAGAAAACTCAAAGCTAAAATAATAAACTCCTATTTGAAAGGATAATGGCAAATATGTATAAATATATATTTTCCCTTGTTCTGCATGATTCTTTTTTTTTTTTAATATCATGACTTGCTTTGACATGTGTCTTAATGCATAAAATCATCTCAATAACTCGGGATGGATTTTGTCCATCTTTCCTTGAACGCACACTCCCAAACACTA
>OMNZ01109093.1:0-27284 GCA_900303255.1 Lesueurigobius sanzi | reverse complement strand
GTGTTCATGGCTCTTATACAAAGGTATTTAATGTTATTGAGTGTTCATGAGCCTAATAGCGGAGGGAAAGAAGCTGTTTTTGTGGTGGAGGTTCTGGTCTGGATGGACCGTAGCCTCCTCCCTGAGGGGAGAGGGTTAAACAGTTTACGACCAGGGTGGGAAGGGTCAGCTGTGATCCGACCTGCACGCCCCCGGGTCCTGGAGACATACAAGTCCTGGAGAGATGAAAGTTTACAGCCAGTCACCTTCTCAGCAGCACACACAATGCGCTGCAGTCTGTGTTTGTGGTGGCTCCAGCGTACCACACGGTGATGGAGGAGGTGAGGATGGTGGTCCTGTAGAAATCCACCATCATCTTGGGCGACCAGTTGAATTTCCGCAGGAAGTACATCCTCTGCTGGGCCTTCTTGATGAGGGAGCTGATGGTCGGCTCCCACTTGAGGTCCTGGGTGATGGTGGTGCCCAGGAAGCGGAAGGAGTCCATGATGGAAATGGGGGTGGAGGAGTCTGTCAGTGTGAGGGGGGGCGGAGGGGCAGTGACGTTCCTGAAGTCCACGATCATCTCCACTGTCTTCTGGGCGTTCAGCTCCAGGTTGTTGTGGCTGCACCTAGGTCTGGGGCGATAACCAGATTACCGCCATAACGCGGTCACGTGACGCACACCGTGGGTCTGAGCTTGTCACCGTCATCACCGCAACAAAAAAAAAAGCCTACCATCTGTGTAATATTTTGTACTTTTCATATTTAGCTATTTGTTTTTAAATATATTTAAAAAGAAGAGACTTGCAGTTCGGAGCAGGGCTTTCCCCATCGCTTTTATTGCCTAATAATGATTATACTTATGTTTCTATATATAAAACTATTAATTCAAGTGTATTTGAAAGAGTGGTTTATAGAGTAAGCTGCTATAGACATTTTTGAAGTGTTTTTTTTTTCTTTTTTTGTGGGGGGGTCATTATCACAAAACCGCAGGAATTTGTTTATTACCGACTGTGGTAGGAAAAAATTCAAACCGATACAGCCGTAGCTGCACCAGGAATTGTGATTCGATTCGCAATTTTATTATTACACTTTTCATGAAATTCAGTATTGTTTCAGCATGGGACAATATGGATGTTTGTCTCACAATTGACTTGGACAAAATGATTGCAATTCACAACGTTATTTATCACAGTAATTATGTGACTGTAGATTATCTATGTATGATGCTAATTATGAAAGAAAATGCTAAGATCAACTATTCATGCATTATTTTCATTGCGGTGACCAATATTATTGCTCATTGTCACTGCCCTAGTTTTAACAAAATATACTTATAAAATCGCTTTTGTACATTGCAGTAACGCTGGAGACGAAAGGAAGAAAAAAAACCTCAGTCTTTGGGATTAGGTTATTGCAGTATTTTAAATTGCGATGTCGATTCGATATCGATTAATCTTGCAGCCCTAATATGAGGGTCTAACAGTCGGGGTCGGGGGTTGGGGGTAGGGAGGGGTTGAAGGGGTATGATTCTTTCTGTATGTTTAATAGTTGTGGGAGTTGGGGGAATGGGTGCGTGAAGGGGAATGATTCTTTGTGTATTTGGGTGAATACTTGTGTGGGTTAGAGGGTTACATTCTTGCATAAAAAGTAAAAGATTGATTGATTTCATTATTATAATTCATTACATTACAAATGTACAGATACTACTGGTCAAATATTACTTACTAGGTAACAACTGTTGATCTGGAGCAGCAGTAGCTCAGTTTGAGATTGGCAGATAGGTCCCGGCTCACTTGAGTTAATACTGTCACTGTGTCCTCAGGCAAGACACTTATCCCACCCTGCCCCCAGAGTCTGTGTGCACTGGCGGTCACTGTGTGAACGGCCCCTGATGTACAGTCCCTTGAGTGCCCAGCGGAAGTAGAAAAGAACTGTACTGTATGTGACCATTTAAGATTGATGACATCAGTGCTCAATGCCTTTGGTCCGTGCGCAAGACGCACATGGTCTGCCCAGTGAGTTATGGTGTGTGCTGTTGTTGTTGCTGTTTCTGTTGTTGTTGTTGTTGTTGTTGTTGTTGTTGTTGTTGTTGTTGTTGTTGTTGTTGTTGTTGTGAATGGGTGATTAGTTCCTTGATGTAAAAAGAGCATTGACTACTCAGGAAGGAGAAAGTAGTACAGTACTATTAGTAGTAAAGGTAAAGTTAGTATTATTAAATATAAGGTTAATCTTTAGTTGAAAACTTCACATTATGTACATTTGGGTAAAGGACCTATTCCAAATTTTTTACTGGAGAAATGGAATTAGATTTGTCCTCCTTCCGTATATATTGAATATTAAGACAAGATAGTTCTTTATTGATCTTGCAATGGAGAAATCCACTTATATATTCAGTAATTTGTAAAAAAAAAAAAAAAATATATATATATATATATATATATATATATATATATATATATATATATATATTGTCCATGTAATCATAAAGCATTTTATCGATTGTGAGTTTTTGTTAGCATTGTTGTGACAGGGACTCTGTAAGTTGTAATTTCTGTGCTTATAAGCTCATCTCAGTGAAGGAAATTGGGATGTGATAAATGCGTTTGGAACTTTAGGAATGAGTTTGGACCACAAATAAGGCATATTTTACACAACAACGAAATGCCAGTATGTTGGAATCGGATGCAAGTATTGCAGGTTTCACCAGGAGGTATCAATTCAATTTATTTTTGTATCGCCAAATATCACGACAGGAGTCATCTCAAAGGTCAGTACAGATGCCAAAAAACACAAAGAAACAGATGAAAAGGTAGTTTCATGTCTCAGCGGGAGGCCGTTTTCAGACACTCAGCCTCTTGTGAACTGTGCAAAACAAGGACGCACAGAGAATGATTACGTCACCGCCACGGTCTGAACACTGATTGGCTACATCGTGATCGATCCGAGCTTGACACATTTATATATAGTCAAACAACTGTCTGTAAATAATTCACAATTACTTACTTTTACTTTAAATTGCACCAGAGTTCCAAAGGTTTCCAGGAAGTGGAAACTGTGATAAACTGTCTTCTTCTGTCTACTCATGTTTGCTGGACAAAGGCAGGTAATGCAGTTTGATTGTGTCAAATTCGAGTTTTCTTGACCCCTCAAATTTTTGTTGTAAAAGCAGATCGAGAGAGGACGGCTGTTGTGTTTTGCTGGAGACTTTACCGAGCGTTGGCTCATGTGCAGAAACAAGTAGCACATGCAAACAGCACATGCAGCAGCCATTTGCCTTTTGATCAGGAGTCATTTGCACATTTTATACTCACACAGCATTCTCTCATTGACATGTGGGATTAGGGGCCCTAATACTGTAATACATTTGATTTCAAATGGTACATTTGGTGCAACTTGTCCACAAAAAGCTATATGCTACTTTTCAGTTCACACTTGCTATTTCACACAGTTTAAACCTTCCCTCTTAAAGGGACTCAACAGAGTTTGATCATTTTCATACTCGTGACTGCCACCTCTGGCCGTCCACGTAACTGCAGTCTCCATGTTAAACTGGTGAATGACTGCTGCCTCGGCCCGAACGCGCAACTTTAGAGTGACGGTGCAGGCTTATAGCAGCAATTGAGTGGGATAGGTGTGGGCTCACAGTACAGCGCGGGACATTGCTGGAGCATGTAGGCGGTGGAAAATATATTCTTATTTAAATTTTAACTTCCGTAGAGTCCCTTTAAGTCTTTCATTGTCGAATCATGAACATTGAACAAAGAAAATGGTATCGGGCCTTTAAGCACTATTACTACTTCTACTACAACTACTACTTAGTGTAATAATTGGAGTAACTGTCTTAATTTTGGGTATTGCCTATTTTTTTTCTATTTTTTTACTCCTGTTTTCAACTTGAAGCAAAAATACTTCTACCTAAATTAAGTACTTTCCACATTAAGACATATTAACAGGCTAATTACTTAATTTATGAACGATTGAACCAGAGCCGGACCGAGGGCTGTAGAAAACCTCTCTCTGACTCACCTTTTGTCTGTGCATTCTGTCTGAACCCTCTTTACGTTCCCCCTCTGCATGTTAATATAACATTTCAATATGTATATTACGTCTGATGCACAAGGCGTTATTTCGGGAAACATTTCAGCAGAATAACTTCATTCCTATTCACCGCACAGACGGGAGAGTTTTAGCTGTAAAGAGCCTGTCTTCACGAGCCGAGGAAGAGAGACGACGTGCCTTCTGCTCGTAGATGTCTTGTCAATATGTTCAACCTCGAACAAAACATTGCAGATTTGTCCGTTAATATGACTGACCTCTTTAAAAGTGGGGTGTATTAAAGCCACACTGTGTTACATTTCAACAAATAATGAAAAAAAATGGAAGTATTCATTACGTTTTAGGTGTTTTTGCTAAAGACCTCAAACATGTCTTTACTGAAAGTGAGCTTCAGCATAAACTAGCATTGGTGTCAGTTTAGTTGCTCTTGTGATTGATACATCGACATAACCTGAAATCGTAGGCGAAGATTCTTCAGTCTTCATCTGTGCTCTGTAGTTGAAGTGTAGGACGTTTCGATCTTAGTCCAAAGATCCTCCTCAGCAAATAACTAAGATCGAAACTACAGAGTACAGATGAAGACTGAAGATGGACAACTCCTGTACGACTTTTATAATTACTGTTACTTTGAACACTAGATGACCATTTTCTCTTTTTTTAACCAAAGATACTTCTACACACACATAGGTCTAGGCTAACCTTGCGCTGCAAGATGTATTCTCACGAGATTTGTGATTTCACAAATGTGAGGATACATCTTGAAAGGCTCCAATCCCTTACGATCGGGCTCGACTCCGAAAGCTGCGGGACCAATGACGTGCCTCCATTGGGGTTTAAGGTGGGACATGGTGGTATGACGTCACACCGAGACGCTCTGCCGCTGATTACGGTAGGCGGCTACCATCGGGCGCTTCACCCAATTATCTTCAAGTACTCAAGTACCTGCTACCTCCCTTTCCCGACTGGATTGTACGAGAACTCAAATCAGAGAGATACGCATATCAATCTGGCACACGCCAGGTTAGGGCTGGGCAATATGGGCAAAAAATCTTATCACGGTTTTCTTTGGTTTAAATCTTGATTTTGTAATTTGAGTAAATTGTCTTTTAAAGGTGACTGAAGCAAACATCTGTTTCTTCTGGGGTTTAGACCTGGTGTTGACATGGTTTAAGATCTGTTTTAGTCCGAGTTTCAGTCCAGACAGAGTTTTGACATGTTTCCCTCATGGTTTAGTCCTGGTTTAGTCTGATATTGTCCATGTTTTGACTGAAGACTTTAAACAAAGAAGACAGTATAAACTTTTTTTTTTTATGTTTGACCTGACTTAGACCCAGTTTTCTCTTGGTTTATTTCTAATTGAGCCCTTTGGTTTAGACCTAGTTAATTCCTGGTTTAGTCTTGGGTTAATCCTGGTTTGGTCCTGGTTTGGTGCTGGTTTAGTCCTGGTTTAGTCCTGGTTTAGTCCAGGATAATCATCATTTTGTTCTGTCGCTGGTTTTTAGTTTGGACCTGGTTTAGACCTTGATTTCAGCCTCTGTTTTAGTCTGGTTTACTGCTTGGTTTATTTCTGATTGAGTTCTTGGGTTTAGACCTGGTTTAGTCCTGGTTTAGGCCTGCTTTAGGCCTGCTTTAGTCCAGGGTAATCATCGTTTCATTCTGTCCCTGGTCTAGTCCTTTTTAGTTTAGTCCCGGTTTAATCCAGATTCAGTCCGTGATTTTTGTCCAATTTTAGACCTGGTTTAGACCTAGTTTTCTCCTGGTTTAGTTCTGGTTTAATCCTGACCGTAGAATCTGTGAGTGGAGAAAAGTGTATTTGAGCTCAGAGCTGTGATGTTCCCAAAAAAGGGGAGTGTCATGGAGCTCAGATCACGATCCGATTTTTACCATCATATCGCCCAGCCCTACACACACAGGTAGCATACCTCATTAACGGTACTTTGTGCATGACCTCTGTGTCAGGGAGAACCTTTTCCAGATCTGCAGCAAAAACCATAGGCAGGAAAAATGGACCCAGCCCTTGTTGAACTTGGTTGAAATCCTTGCTTATTCTAGGAATTAAAACCACTGCAGACCCTTTTGCAGAGTGATAGTTTGATTTTTTTTTTTCTCCAGCAGATGCCTCACAATGCAGGGATTTGTTGTGGGCAGTTGCATGATTAACATGAGTAACACATAAGTAACAACATTATACCCATCTTGGAAAATCAATCATGAATTGGCAAAACCATATGACGTCTCGCAAATGGATGTGACTCGTAATAACTAATAATATTTGTAGTCCCACGTCATTTCTCTCTTCCGCCTGAGCCTCCCAAAGATCTTGTGTGTAAAAATACTCTTTTGCATCTCTCCACTGGCCTGTCCGCTCTGTTGTCATGTGTAGACAGGTGGAGAAACAAGGTCAGATGTGGGTGTGACCGCCTCGCTCTCCCGTCACACACCGCTCCACAGCGCGCTCGCCACCAGGGCCCCGCCGCACAAACACTGACTAAGGATTTTGTCTCCATTCGATTAGCTTTTCCATTCATCAGGCTGCCTCCGTGCTCCTCTCAGCGCTGTTGCTACTTCCTGGACTACCCTGATTTCTGAGGGGAACACCTGTAGTAGTGCTCCGCCAGGCAAGCCTGCGGTGCTGGAGTGATAAGCCTATGAGCTGCTCAAACACACACACACGCGCTCGCTCAGTCAGTCTCCTTCAAGGACGCCTGGGGAAGACTTGGAGGACAAAATCACACAGCGCCTCTCCCAGTGTCTCGGGCGCACTCCACTTCTGATGCAGACAGAAAGCCCGCTCCAAAGAGACCTGCATTCACATACGGCTCAGCCTCCTCCACACTCTTAAACACAAAAATACACTGGAAGGCCCCTCCACTGTCCCTCACGAAAACAGGGCATTTTTTTCCCTCTGTGTTGTCTCCCTTGCTCTCAGCTGTTTCAAGCTGTTGAGTGTGTGCCTGTCTCCTAAGGGGGCTCTCCGGGACACTTTGACAACCTTATTCAGTGGGCTCTCCCCCTTCAGCCGCGCCAGAGCCTGCACTGCCAACAATGGGCCGGGAGGGTGGGAGCCGCACAGAGAACACTGAATGCATCTTCATTTGCCTGAACTTTTCACACGTCTCTCTCCTTTTGTTGTGGCTCAGGCCGTTCCCTTCGCTCCTCTGTGAGCCACTCGGACAGTTTCCGCTGGCAACACGCAGCCAATGGCCTCCCTCCTCTGCCCTCACTTCCCTCCTTCCCACAATGTTAAGCCCATTTTAGCTTGACATAATCTGAAATGGTCCTTAAGTGAATTTATGTCTACCTCAGTGCATTAACTTGTGCTATTTCCTCCTTTATGTTGCCTTTTTGTGGCGGGCGTTCCAAGAGGGAGTGCGAGTGAGGCAGAGATTTGAAACTCAGACCACGGAGTAGACAGCCTATCAGTATTCAGTAGCAAAAGTGAGTGATGGAGGAGAGAAAAGGGAGGAGGGCTGATGTATCAATATTCTGAGTAGTGTTTGAGGGCAAGGGGAACGAACACAGGAGGGGGGGACTCGAGTGAGTCTCTGAGTGTGATTATTTGTTCACATATACGCGTGGATGTGTGTGCAGCTCTGCTATGGAACATATATGTGGCAGCTATACAGCCAGGCAGCACAGAAATGCAATGTATGATTACAAGGAGCTGAGGCACAGATGCCAAGGACTTACTGTGCACTTGATGATCAAATTAAACCCATCGGAGGATTGCAACAGTTACCATTATGCATCCAGACAGATATATGTTAGTAATAATAATGCGTTGGAATTATTTAGCAGCTTTGAAGAAATCAAAGGTGTATTTATTTGCATTATTCACTCCACATTTGCCTTGGGGCTTAATAACTGCAAAATGTTAAAGGTTGCCAATTTGTCCTAAAACCACCATCGCACTCAAAAATTCACAAGCAAGGACTGATAAAGTGTCCAAAGACAGAACGGCTCTACCACATGAGCCACTAAACGTTTGTTTGACTTGTTGCACAGAAGGCTTTTACAGACGTCAGACAAAGACTGAATTGACACAAACCAATGATTTAGACAAAAACACAGGCAAACTGGACGGTTACAATCCACGCCTGGTGAGGCTGTTTAACTTTAAATAACACTCTCCGGAGTACACAGAGAAAGAGATAAAAACATAAAAACACATAAGTCACAAAAAAAACAAAAAAACATGGCTACATTGTTGTCATCCAGTGCATCTATTAGAATAATTAATTAGGTATGATGTAATTATTCACTTTATTTATAAGCGAATTGCACATCTCAGGCCGCACGGTGCATTATGGGTAAGGTTACAATTTTCACTACCAAACATGGCGGAAAGCAACAAAGAGAGCTATGATTTGGACCATTTCAACCACTGGAAAGTTGATTTTTCACCACTCGTTCCCCTGTGTACCGCTACAGAGCAGCCGCCCTGAGCCTCCATGTGTTCCCTGGTTTCAATATTGACAAAATAATGTGTGCAAGAAACTTACAATTTCGCTCCATCTTTTGTGCACGTCTAGATCTTTCTTTTCTGTGGGAAATTAGGAAGGAAGGGAGTTTTACAACCACACTCAGAGTAGCCTTAAAATTGTGTTTTTTCCATCAAAGTTCAAGCCTATAATCTCTATTAGAGCAGTTGAACATACGTACGTAAAACCTTTAAACCAATGTCTGCAAGCCTTATGGTCCACGGCTAGCTACGTACCTGTACTAAGGGTTTGTTTGGTAGCCATTTTTTTTTACTTGATTGACTCACACATTCACGGAACAGCTTTTGACATTAGTAGTTGAAAAGTTGTAGTCACTTTGCTATAAAGCACAATTTCGTTTACGTAGATACCTCTACCTAGGCACCTGCAGAGTTTTATTAGACCTGCCTGATTTACTCTTGTTTTTGCTGCAATTCTGCAACGTCAAGCAACAAATCGTGCTCAGTTTGAGCTCAGTTTGTATGAGCTGTGGTCTGTATCGTAAGAAAAGTGCAGTGAGGACAGCTTTATCCACCAAGCTGTCGGGAAGCTGAACTCTCCCCTTCCCTCACTCCACTGCTCCCTATTGTGCACATGTGTATTTGAAATGAGTCTGTGTATAGTGTTTACACATGTGGTAGAATTGTCTATACAACCAGTTATGTACAGTATATGGTAAGTTTATTGACGAACTTTAGACTAATTGCATTTTCTTTCTGCTCTGTGCTTCAGGTTGATCTCGGATAAACCTTCCCCGACGCGGCGCCCTCTCCGAAAACAAACATGTGTGTTGTGTGTTTGTGACAGGAGTCAGACTTTACTACACATGTGACTGTGATGGAATCTCCCACTTGTTCCAGTCATCCGCTCTCCCTCCCCTCCCTCCTGCTAATCAGCATTTGAAAGGCAGCTTTGACACTGAGAAAGAAAAACTGGAGAGGGAAGGAAGAAGGGGAGGTTTGGGGGGGGGGTTGTTGCGAGGGGGGGTAAACGCAAAAAGCATGAGACACGGCAGCGGCGTTAGGGAGGGACGAGCGAGGCACAGGGAGACTGAGGCGGAGGGGCTGTACAAGCATGCCTTTTATATTTACTAGTGACTGAGAGGGAGCAGCTGAAGGCACAGACAACCGGTGCGCGCGGTGGCTTTCCCAAGAGGAAATGAAAAGAGCGCTGCGAGGAGAGTAGTGAATGAGCGGGAAGAGAGAGAGGGAGAGGGGAGAGAGAGAGAGGGAGGAGAGCCGGGGCGTGCGATGCCGGCTGGAGCGAGAGAGCGAGTAGCGGAGGAGAGAGAGGATTCACACACTGCCGGGGTCCTAATCCGAGTCCATCTCCCGAAGAGCAGAGTGTCGGAGAAGTGAGTGCGAGAAAGAACTACATCAGACACACACACACCGACACACACACGCGGCCCAGTAACAACACACACGCGGGTCACCGGAATCGCCTTCCCATGCGCTGTCTCCCCGCGCCGGACAATGTGAAAGTGTGAAGCGAAAGGGCGGTCCACTCCTTTCCACGCTGCTCCCCCCCCAACCACCAACCAACCAGCCAACCAACCAACCAACCAACCAACCACCACTCCATCCAGACCCTCCGTCCGTCCAGTGTTTGTTTGCTGTTTTTAGGAGCCAAGCCAGTTCTTCTGAAGAGGTGCTGTTGCTGTTGCTGCTGCTGCTGCTGCTGCTGGTTGAAGAGGGACGCGTCGGACGGGACAGAGCGAAGGGGGCATCCCGGAGAGAGAGAGCGCGGGGGGGGGAAAGAAGCTGCGAAAGTGGATGAGAGCAACAGCGGCAGTCTGCAAAGAAATGTCTGACAGGTGAGTGGAGCGAGGGGTGATTTGACAACTATTTGCGTTGCGCACACTTCGTCACAGGCGCGCCGCTGGAGCACTGCGCTGTCCCGTTGGATTTTGTGATCATATTGAGTTTACAGATTTGTTTATCCGGTGCAAAAGTTAGCCAGTTGAGTTGTGTTAGTTTATTGCTCATGTCTTCAAACAGACCTAGAGATAGATGCATGATTACAGCTATTGAATTCTTCTTAGTTCATATTTAAGAGCTGTTCATTTGTTTTATTCTTTACAGAAATATGCTAAATTCAGCAAAAAGTGCAGACTCCTGCTCAGCGCGGTCACATTGGTTATACAGCCAGTTCTAATTATTTGATTCGAGATAATTTCACATAATTTTTCTGATTAAAAGACTCTTTCATCCCCACGTGATGGTTTCGCACCTTTCATCCGCCGCCCGCTTCTGAATTTCTCCGATTACCATTTCCTCAGCGAAAAAGTTCCAATCTTTGCTTTTTCAGATAAGCCAAATAATTAAGTGGCTTTATGCTTGCGCGCTGCTTGACTTTAATAATAATGGCTCTTCTCGACTCGGGGATAGCTGAGACTTGTGTGTGTGTGTGTGTGTGTGTGTGTGTGTGTGTGTGTGTGCATTTCTCCACCTGCACTGGCACAATTGGTTACAGTTTAGTGCCTCAGTGGTGCTGCTGCCTGCGGGCGCGTTTCAGCAGGTGGTCCCAATCGGCAGAAACGACTGTGACGAGCGAGCAGTGTTGAACGCCGTGCGAAAAGTAAATAACAACATCAAACCGGCGCATTTCAGGCTCTCGACCAGGAATCTCCGTGTCTGGGGCTTTGGCGGCTTTTTAGTCAAAGGGAGAGCTTCGCCAAAGTAATTCTGTGATAAACGGGTAGTTTAGAGGGGTGTTAGATCTGGCTGGTCTTTGTGGTCCTCAGCTAAAATATTATTTAGGTTGCGGATATGGATTAGTTTGCTCTGGTTCATTGATCTTTTACTCTGTCCTTATGATACTGTATGTCTCAAACGCAAATGTCTTAAATGTATAGATTCAGTTTTTATCCTCACTCCAAACGGTTCCATCATTTAGACTGACACCACTGCAGGTGTCTTAGAAAAGTTTATGAAATACTGTTGACTAAATCTATGCTTTTTGCACTTTAAAAATAAATCCTCAGTTACTTGTTCCTCATGTCAAATGCTTACTTTTGATCTAGCGTTTTTCATCATAGCATTTCTTTGCTTTGTCTTACACCATGAAAAGTATTGAGTAATTGCTTCTCATAATAGTTTTATATTCATGTGATTGACCCTACACTGAAAATTAATCGGTGTGCTCTATCTGTGTACATTTCATCACGGAATTGAGTCTTGGAATTTTAAGTTCTGAAGTGTAACAAGTTTAATCACCTCCTTAAGTTTTTTGCCAAGCCATTAATTCTGCGGCGATAGTTAATACCAAACAATTTCCTCATTGTTGGATGTTCCAAGGTTGTGTTTCTTCAGATCAGCCCACGCCACGCGATAAACGGCTGGTATGAAAAAAAGCCACTAAATGAAGAGTGTTTAGCAGACTGGAGCCGACAGACACTTTAGTGACTCACTGACAGGTCCGCAGGTAGACGCCCGGCGCACGTCCCTCCTGTGCCGCCTCGGTCTCCGTGTTGACAGACAGTTGCCGCGCGGCTGTGCTGTGTCTGTGGCAGCGCGCCTATATGTGCCAGCGTGTCCGTGCCCGTGCGCGTGGTCGTGAGCGCCGGGCGTGCTGCTGACAGACAGCCACAGAAGGTGTCAGCCCAGTGTCAGGGAGATGTGTTTAGTGTCACACTCTGCTGACCTGATCTCCGCTCGGACTGTCCACTCCTGCCCCGTGTGGCTCCTTACATAACCCCCGCTGTCATTCATAGTCCGGCCTGAGGGGAGACGGCCGCGCACCCCACGCTCACACACATAGACACACATAGACACACGCACAGGCACGCTCGCCCATGTGCATGTCATGTATTTGCATTCTTACAATCTCTCTTTCAACTTTTCATTTTGGGTCTTTAAATTCATGCCATCACATCAAGCGCATGTGCCTAATTTTAGCAGCTTTTCTGGGAGTCTAAAGAACAAATAGCTGCGAGCGCTGAGTGGGAATATAGTATTTGGCCAGCTTTCCCCCTGTGCACCACTGACACCTACACAACTTGTACAACTCTTTATCAACAGTTTGACACCGGTCTGAACTCTGACTCCTGGCCCATGCTAATTGATGTGTCGGCATTAGCATGTGGACATCTCCCCGCTGCAGTTTGGATTGTGCTTTCAACTCCTGGCTCATGTCGGCTGCAGCGTTTGTATGGGAGGCAGTCCTATGACCCCGTGCGCGGCGCTCTGGCCTGTGGTTATTTGGAGGTCAGAGCTGATGTGGTCTCTGCCTACGGGAGTGGATCTGCCATCTTCAGTCTTATAGTGCATGCGCTTTTTTTTTTTTTTTTCCCCGCACAGCCAACATTATAAGTTCTTGTCTGCTTTTTGCATCCATTTTGAGTTCACAAGAAACTTTGGGAGTTTTTGGAATAGAGTTAGACGCCAGAAATGTATACATAATGTTTCAATTTGAGTTAGGATTTTGTGGGTGTGCCTTTTTAGAGTTTGTTTATCCATTTCTTTGTCTGGTTTGCCTTGATAATTTTCACATTTAATAGGCTCTCTTTTACCTTTTGAACACCTTTTAATGTAGTCTCTCTTGTGAATGCGATTCCTCATTTTCCACAAATATTTTAACTTTTTTTTGCTAATTTGACTATTAGTCGAAAAAATTATTGTTTTGGTGAATTTACTTTGCTTGTAATTGCTTGCTTCTCTGCACAGTAATTACAGTGCTTTTTTCCTCACCTCAAAGCACATTGTTGCCGTCTATTAATCGCTGCCGCCATTCAAAAAGCACCACTTCAAATCGGGATAAGTGTAGTTAATGAAGTTGATTTTACGCCCCATAGAGAGTACATGTTTAATAGTCGATAGCTTCATATTTTACACAGCGCTGTTGAAGTTTCTCGTGTGCGGACCGAGGCCAAGGTGGACGGTAATTATGACAGACATGGCTTGCATTCTTTGCAGATCCACGCCCGAGAGGAGTGGACATCAAAGCGCACTTCACCAAAGGCCTTTGTAATAAAAGAGGAGGGGGAAGCAGGTATTGATTACCAAGGAAGAACATTAGCAAATCTCTTTCTCTCCCCCTTTTTTTTTTATGTGTATCTATCTTTACTGTGCTACCCTTCCACTGTCCGATTCGCGTTCCCTCTCTGTATGCGCCCTCCATCCCCCATCCGCTCGCCCACTAATCATTTATTTATCACTGATTTCTTTATTCCTTCAGTTTAGGGAAGGTCCGCACGGTGGCTTTACAAAGGTGCCCACTCCCACAGGCTGTTTTGCAAGCCATTTCTTTAGCTCTTCCTCTTCATCAACATCGCGGTACCTGGGGGCGGGCGGGGTCATGCCGGTCCAATCTGACGCCGTATTGATTCCATTAGATAATTAATGACCCACACGGGGGCCAGGGAGGAGCGTGGAGAGGGTTATGGGGGTAGAGAGAGAGAGAGAGTGTGTGTGCGGCAGCGGTGGTGGGGGGGGGGTTACCAAGGCCCTTGAGACTTTGAGAGAACCTTGGATTGGGAATGATCCAGAGTCGCCAAGGTCAACCGCAGCCGGCGCTCCTTTACGGAAGCAGAATGCGGAATATAGGAGGCGAAGGCGAGAGAGATCTTCATGTCCAGCAGCTGTCGATTGATCAGCGGCTGAAAAATTGTACATTAAATAGTCTTTTGACTTCCAAATCCTGAGGTCCAACCAGGGCCGTAATGCATGATAAGTAGTTTTCAGCCCTCCAACCAGAATACCAAACTTCATCTCCCTGGATGCTCCAGACACTCATTTACAACTACTCAACAACATGAAAGGCCAGATAGAAAACTAGCCACATTAGATATTCTGTGCGTGTTATTTCAAACCATGTTTTCTACATCTTCCATGATATTGAACGCTGCCTGTTTGATAAAATATTATTCTCAGGAATAACTTAGATCGGCGTTCTATCTGCGCTCTCCTGCTTTTACCTCTGGTCAGAGATAATTAAAGATGGCTGGTCTGTGTGGAGATGTCAGAAAATTGTGCAGAATTTATGAGAGTAAACAGTGCCAAACAGCTGACATGAGGCTATAAGCGCTTTGATGACCAAGTCCAACCTATGGTGCTGCTAAGTGTTCTGCTCTGTTTCTTTGATCTTCCTTTAATTAAAAAGTGAGAGGTTTGTTGTGTTAGGAGTTAGGTGGACTTTCACTGGTATGATTGCAGCATAGATGGGGTGTCATGTCCTATGAGTGTATCTGAGTGTGCACATTGACAGTCCGGGACAGCCTCTGTATTGGGCCCCAGGGGTTGAGGAGATGAGGCATAAAACAAGCATGTTCCTACCTAGGGGAGCTGGTGGCACAGCACCAGCCTATTGTCTGTCTGCGTGCCGTTTGACTTAAATGTGTTCATTTGCCTGATGCCCCTGACTCCCCGCGGGGAGGGGCGGATTTGCCGAGAGGAGGGGCGCGCTAACGAACCTCTGACAGCTGGAGGCCCTAATTAAACGTCCCTACAGAAAATAAACAGAGCACGAGCCAAGCGAGCAGCCAGAGAGAGAGCGCACGGCAAGTATCGCATATGAGCGTGCGCCGCAGTGCCCTCTTCTGTGCTGCTGCTGAGACCCAGCCAGGAGCACGGCCCTATAGGCTAAGGGTCCCACTTATCTACATACAGCACAGCCATAAATATTCAATACTGCAGCAACACATTGTGAACACCTGCGACCGTGCCGTGAACAGGTTGATCATTTCTGTGCATCCTCAACTCAAGCCTTCTTTTGATTGGGGCATGCTTCATCCTGTGACACTTCTGACATGTATCTGCACTGCCACGAGTCAGCGCATTAGCAGTCAAAGTGGTGGGGTCCATTTGGGCGAGTGCAATAATGGAGCGCCCAACCTGTGACAAGGTTATGAGGCTGATTGAATAATTACTGTGCAGGCCCCTGTCCATTACGCCCCTCTGTGTGCCCTGATAGAGGGAGGCGCGGCCCGAGATGAGGAGATATCTGAGACACAAAGATGGGAGGACAGATTAGATAAGCGCAGATAGGGTCAATTAAGAGATAAACACAAAGCTGTGGGTGGGCGAGGGTTCATGGGACAGTAAGAATTTGGCAGGAGATGATTCCCCTCACATTCTGCAGCCCCCCTGTGATCTCCTCATACTGTATGTGCCCTAATTTGAAATGTAGTGCCGTTATCCCGGTGTGCTGCAGGAGGTGACAGAGGTGAAGTTGTTAGACAGAGTTGGAGCGCCCTTTGCTCGACCCTATCTCCTCTTTAGTACGTGTCCAGAACAGACTGTCAGCCCTGCATGCTGAAGCTCGCTGAGAAACATTGTTCCCTTTCACTGTAACCTCCGACCGACAAACTATGAAGAAGTTTGCCACTGAATGAGAGCAAAAGAGAGAGAGAGTAAATCACATCTGAGTTATGTCTTGCCATAAAATCCCTGTGTGAACAGTCTGGCAATCTCTTGTAAGGAAATGTGAAGTGAATTGGACACAGACTGTTTGCTCTGTGGTAAACAGCTCAGTTTGTCAAATCCTAACAGGTGGCTATTCATTCATTCATGCACTATAACAGGTGTATGCCTGTGAGATACCATCAACCTGGGAATTACTTTGGACAGAGCCATTTGTCTCCTTATTGGGACATTAGCAGAGTGAAAGGGACGATGCGGTGTAGGGCCAACAACTTCATGATACGATACATATCCCGATACAGGGTCCACGATACAATACATATTCCAAAGAAACTGAAGCAAAATGATCTCATAGGTACAATAAATAGTTTTTAAATATGTTCAGCCACTGAAACCTGCCATTGCAGTAGGTAGTGAGCGTGTTGTGATGTGTTATGACTAGGGTTGGGTATCGGTTGGGTTTTATCCAATACCGGTGCCTACTCAGTATATTTAAACAGTACCAGTGCTTAAACGGTACTTAAGAACATGAAAACACACACACTTTGTCCATAAACAATACCCTTTTATTTCCAGGGCCAAATTGAACACAATAATGGTAATTTATTCAATAAAACACTGTTTCTTTCAGTGTTTTTATCATTTATTTGAGTTGAAACGCCTAAGTCACTTTCTTTAGTGCAGTATCTAGACCCTCAGGGCAGACTCATTTGCTTTCTAAAGAAAAATATTTTTTGGTACCAATTCGATACCGGTAGTACCTTGATTATTGTTAAATGATACCATACTGGTATCATTTAACCCCAGCCCTAGTTATGAATAAACCATGGGGTAAAGCAAGCAGATTTAATTCATTTTCTTTAATAATTTGTGTATCGCGATACGATGCCTCGAGACGATACATGTATTGTGCTCAGTAACGATATATTGCAGATACAATAGACAGCAGCCTGAGCAAAGTTAGTGCATGTAACATATGAGACAAACTTTTCACTAAAACACATTTCACACAATTATACTTAGGATTTAGCAAAACCTTTTACCCAGTTTGCCCTGGTTTGACATTTTTGTTATGTTTTTTTCACCACTTCCTACCTTATTGGACATTGGAAGTGACATGAGGTAAATAAACCAATCAGAAAAACATAGAGGTAAGCAACATTACTGCCGACCATATTATACCAATAAGAAATGAGTGAGTCAGAATCCAGTTGATGTCAGATTATTGCTATTAGTCCGATTAGGTTCATGCGGTCTTCAAGTAACAATGCTAGTTTCTTTTCTTACAGTCAGACCTAGGGTTTGTAAATACACAGGTCTGACTGTAAGAAAAGAAACTAGCATATCATTGCTATTGTCCATCACACTAAGTCATTACTACAAAAGGATTATAACCGGTCATATGCACTTCAACACAATTATATTTAAAGCTTTTGTCTGTTGTTTTACATTATCATTAAACTTTATTATTGGAAATGGGCACAGGATGTAACAGAAGAAGAGATAACCATTCCATGGGCCTTAGAAAGACACCAAGCAACTACTGTATACTGTACCAATGGGCCATGAGAGAGCCCCAGTTCTGTCCTTAGAAAATGGAACTTTGCCTCTTCCTATGCCAACATGTTCACTTCACTTGCGTAAACCAGTGTTTCCCAGGGGCTACTTGGAATAATTTCAGATAAAAAATAAGATGAAACAAATTGTATTTTTGATTATTATGGTCAAAGAAAAGACATTTTAAAACGTTTAACTGTAAAGAGTGAGATTTTGAGAGTATTTATCTGTCTTTTACATGAAGAATTGGAGTTTTTGTCATTCACTTTCTAACTAATCAACAAAACTATCAAAGCAGGGGGTACTCAAAGCATAAATGAAAGGCCCAAGGGGTACGTGAGACAAAAAAGGTTGGGAACCACTGGTATAAACGGTTGATATGCACCATTGTACCCCACACAGCAAAAAGTTAAATTTGCTTGAATTCAGAATATTTGACATGATCTATTGTTTTTTTACACTTAAAATAAGAAAAAGCATGTAACTTCAGGTACATTTAGATTTATTATCTAATTTTTAGTGCAAGAGTTTGTTTAATCTTAATGTAAGTGCAAAAATGCTTGTTCTGTTGGCGGATAATTTTACTTGGAAAGTCAAAACGTCCTACACTTCAACTACGAGTACAGACGAAGACTGAAGAATCTTTGCCTACGTTGGCAAGTCAAAATTACTCAAAATAAGGTCAAATATTCTTAATTCAAGCAAATTTAACTTATCAAGAGATCACTTTTTGCCGTGCGTCAAGTGCCACACAAATACTGGCTGGATTGTATTTGAAAACCACAAAGGAATATGAAAACTTTCAAATCCCTGTTTAGATTCAAGTGCAGGGAATACATATCCTGACTGATCACCGACTGACCCAGTGAAAAAGGAGAAACGGCTAATCCTTATGTCAGTTTAGGTCGCTCTTTATCCCAGACCTCAGACCGTGTTCCGGAGAAAGTGTGAACGCCCGCTTTAATCCTCAAATACATAAATCCAGAGGTAAGTGGTGACCCCGTCTTCCCTTTGAACGGCCGTCCTCGCTTTCGCCCCGGCCCCCACTGACCGCGCCGGCTTTTGAAACCGATCCAACGCCTTTTTCGTGCATACATTACGCCTTGTTTTAGACCGATTTGTGAAATGATATGTGCCAGACGCGCCGAGCTCCTCCTGACCCCTCTTAGCCGGGGTCAGGGTCCACATACAGTGAAATCCATTTCCCTCTGCCCTGCCAAAACTCCGCAGACTTCATTGTGCTGACCCAGCCGCGGCCAAAGACGGAGGGAGTTAAAGAGTGAGAGGCAGAGGGCATCCCGGGCCCAAGGGCGTGACACCGGGGGCGCTCGGGGCCACGCCAGCCCTTTAAATGTCAACAGAGAGCGCGGGGAGCGATCGGAGAGGAGTATTGGCAAGATCTGTTCCAGGAGCGCGCTACAAGAGGCTGCCAGATACTGATTACAGATAGGGAGGGTGGGTTTTCTATGAAGAGATCCAAGTTGGGATTAAAGGCACAGTTTTTGCCTGTTTTATCCAATCTGTGACTTTCTAGAGGGATTATACAGTATTTACTTATAGTAGTCAGTCAGAGCCTTTTACATGGTAGGGGTCTCCAAACTTTTTACCCTGTGAGCTACTTTTATGCAACAAAACAGCAACTCATTTGCTAAGGTGGAGAGTTAGCCAAGACTTTAACACAATTAAAGAAAAGAGTTTTTTCTTATATTTTTCTCTATAGTTGCCAAAGAAGTGCATATGAAATGTCACTCAAATGTAAGACGTCTTCTTTCTGCTGTAGAACAAATAAGAAAGTGATCATTCTCCTACTATTGTCTCTTTCAAATATACTTACATTTCCATCCCACATATGAAGAATCTGATTTGTTTTAGTAGATCTAAGCGGTTTCTTGCCTAGTTATGCGACAGTGAGGTGTTAGTTTGCCCAGTGACTGTACTATGACTGAAGCGAAAAATGTGGGCTAATTGTCCTCCCTAGTGGATATAGAAACCCAATGAGTCTGAGCTGGATGTAGAAGAGGCAGAAAGTGCTTTTGTATCAAGATTGAAATAAGTATACTGTGAAGTTTGTTATGAAATTAAGTTATGAAAATTGATTTAGCTTTGGAGTCGAATAATGAATAATGCCACGTAACGCGTCTTTGAGTGTCCAGAAAAGTGCTACAGTTGTGGCCAAAAGTAAACTTTTGCATTTCATAGAATATGAATGAATAGTGGTTGCGTGAAGTTTACGCTTTTCAACTAGAAACTAGCCAAATGTCCCTGATCACAAGTTTACAAATTGTGCATATTGACACAAACATCAATTTTGTCAGAGAGTCCTGTATTTCAGCTGACGTGAGTTTTTCTTTGCTCCTGAACAATTGTCCTGGCAGTTGTTGAAGGTCATGTAAAAGTTAGATCAGGGACATTTTAGTAGTTTCTGTTTCTGTGTGATTTCAAAAGAGTAAACTCAGTTCTTTGGCAATAAATGGCTTCACACAACCACTAACCATGTTGGGAAAAAAGATTTTTGTGTTATCATTCATATTCTATGAAAAATGTCCAAAAGATTATATATTGAAGTAATGCATTATTATTATTATTATTATTATTATTACTAATGTTTTCTTTTCTTTCACAGGTCTGATTCTGTCTCATTTCCAGCCAATCAGAGCCTTCGTTAAGAGGGGCGTTGGCGTGTAATTGGGAGCAGGATGGCGACCATGCCATTTGTTAGCGAGGGGAAGTGCGTGAGCGTGGAGTGGGACTTCCTACAAGGACTTCTGGCCAAGCCTCCCACCCTGCCATGGTGAGCGCTGACACGCCGCCTGACACTGCCTAAGCTCGCACGCATGCCCATGAATTAATGTACACAAGGTGAAATCCATGCTTGTACAGCCACACAAGCCGTGGAGGAACTCTCGATCAGTGATGCACAATTCACCCGCGCCTGTGTTGCTCTCCTCGGTGCAACATATAACCCGCTTTGTTGCCCCGCTGCCAATCCTGTCAGAGCGGCGAATCCCCTCCCCTTAGCGGGAGATTAAGTAAATTTGGCTGGAATTATTAATGGGCAGTCATTTACAGGCGGATATAAAAACTAAGCTGAATCAATGTGTGTATATTGATTGCTCTGGGTGGCTGGGGTCGAGGCGGTATAATAATGAGATGTTACATGGGCTGGCAGCAACACGACACACGGAGGAGCTCGGCCGCGCACACAGAAGATACAAATACACGCTGATTAAGTTATGAACATATGTGTTATAGTGGCTCACATCGACGTGCGCTCAGCTGGTGGCCCTTTTATGACAAGAATCAACAGCATGGACACCAGGGACAATCGGCGGGTCGCCGGCAGCCCCTCGCCTCGGTCACACACAGGCGCGCACACACTTCATTCCTGTGCGACACCCTGCACAAATTGTGAAGTGGCTGTGACAACATAATTCCACCACTCAGGCCCCATTGAGGAGAGTCAATATCCAATCAGAGAGACAGGCTACCTGAGCACCGGGCCCCCGCCCTCCGCTCCCCGCCACACGGCCCCTCCCTCTCCTATTGATCCCTCAATCACAGGCTCCGCTCAGCAGCCCGGGACCAGATGAGGCACACAGAACAGGGACAGCCGAGAGAGAGAGGGAGGAAGGAGGGGGGCGAGGGAGAGATAGAAATATTGTGCGCGTGTTCACGTATAGATTTTGGAGCAAATGGCATTATTAGGACTGGGCTCAGCAGATAGAAGAAAAGAGTTTGTCTGTAATTACCAGGCCATTGTGCCAAAGAGGGAGTAGAATGGAGATTGTTTCACATGAATTGCAGGGACCATTACCATTATATGTATTTAAGAAATGAGTTTTTCATGACTGATACTCAGGTCATTTATACAGGCCATGAATCAATCAACAGGTGGGCTGTAAATGGCCATTATGAGATACTCCTAACCACTTTGTTCCACTTACACTGTGCTGATGCAGACTTTTCTTCTCCCATTCTGTCCTCATTTTCCCATGTGCTTTATCAATTAATTTTTACTATGATTTTCGTCTCCCCATTATAATTTTCTGTTTCTTTTAGTCTCCAGAACCTGCGTAAAGAGAAGTCCCGTAATGCAGCACGTTCGCGGCGGGGCAAGGAGAACTTTGAGTTCTTTGAGCTGGCCAAAATGCTGCCACTGCCTGGGGCCATCACAAGCCAGCTGGACAAGGCCTCGGTCATACGGCTCACCATCAGCTACCTGCACATGCGCACCTTCGCCAGTCAGGGAGACCCACCCTGGATCCCTCTACTGGAGGGGGAGAGTAACTGCAGCAAAGGTGAGCCACACTATTTTTACCATGTTCATGAATATTATTATTATAGTATTTTAGGGGCAGGCATTTTGTGTCACCTTTACTCACTATATAAAGAACGAATAGGCTAGATGTTTTCCTACTTTTAGCACCAAGAGAGGAGGGACTTAGAGCTAACTTAGAGTTAACTCCTCCTTCTGGTTTACTCTTAAGAGACCCACGAGCGTGCTCAAGTCATTATTAAGCTGATGACGATCTTTGGACTAAGATCGAAACGTCCTACACTTCAACTACAGAGTACAGATGAAGACTGAAGAATCTTTGCCTACGATTTACTCACTACTGTTTCATTTTAAACTGTTCAAGGTTACTTTATTTGTACCCGTAGGTAGATTTGATTTACCGTGAGATCAAATACGACATTCCTTCACACACACAAGAAGCATAGCCATCGGCACAAAAGTAAAACAGTAAGGTGCTCAAATAGTTCTCAAGACTCCACTGAGACAAGGGAGAAATCACTGTAATAAAAAATAGGCTACATCGCTTACTAAAAAGACAACCAAGCTTAAAATTGTCCCACACGACTGTCCTCACATGCATTATTCTACTTTTGAATAGGGACCACTTAATCCAGCCATGGGACCAGCAAGAAAGCTATGCTCTTTTGTAACCCTGATCAATGGTTTCCTCCACGGGTCCTCAAAAGGTGGCAATTTAATCAGAGCTTATCATTTTTATCAAATATGAACTGTAAAAAAAAAAAAAAAAATATCCACACTTAGCACGAAATATAATTCCACTTGCTCCTCTGCTTAAATTCATATTCTAGGTCACAGTTGTTGAAAACGTCCAGCTTAATCCCTGACGTGCTCCGTCACCAACACCCAGTTCGGACAAGGACAATTATGTAGTGACCATAATTAGCCGCCGGCGCCCACGCTCCTCGTATATGACACGTGCGACGCTAGTCCATCGGTCCCTGTCTGCTGATGTGTTTGTCATGTGAGAAGATGTGTCTGTGTACGTGGGTGAACGAGAGCCACACAAAGAGGAAATATTGGTGCGCTTTGTAATGACAGAAATTAACTACATAACGAGGACAGTGTAATTATACAGTCTGTCTAATTGCTACTATTACTGAGGGGAAACAGCGCAGCTACAGTACAATTAGCGCCGTGTTTGTGTGCATTGGCTGCCAGTGCTGGTCTCATTTGAGATGTGGGGTCTCGTGTTTGAATTAGGCTTTTCCCCGTAACAATGTGGGACGTACAACTTAATACTTTCAACCGAATTAAACTGTATCGTTGTAATTCGGTCTTTAAGAAGTCTACAGTGGCTACCAATGTGCTTCTGCTTAGTGCTCTGCGACACTTCACCTCAGTATTGCGTGCTAAGTACTTGAAGAGTTCAGTTCAGTTCAGTTTATTACAAATATACAATAAAAGCATTACACATTCGTTCATTCATATAGATGATAATGCATATTCGTAAATGGGACGCCCTTGAAGCAACATTTAGCTTATATATGGGGCCCAAGATAATACACAGTATTAATAACACAAGCATACAGTAATGACCTGAGATACATATTTCCTAAAATACCTATTACCTACCAACTAACCTTACCTACTCAAATTTAAAACTGCCTTACCTTACTTTTACTAGCCTAGAAATCAAATGCATCAGTTTTACATAAATACATATTAGTACATATTACTATCAGACATGAGTTAAATAAGACTTTTTAGAGGACATCAGCTATAAGGTTTATTATAATTTTAGAGTTCCCAAGAGTTAATTTGCAAAGGCAGATATCTCCGTTTTGATTTTTGTGCAAACTTGTTATAAATTGTATTACCATTTAAGAAAGGTGACACCAGTAAAACTAAAGTTGAATCCATTCGATCAATAAAAAGCAATGAAATAGGTCTGGTTATTAAAAACACTGCTACACGAAGAGAAAATTACAAGTATACGTTGATTTTTGTCAATGGCACTTGTCTGTTTTTTGCAAATGAACTCTTCAGAGGGTTTCCGCGGGGCATTAAAAAGCAAATGTCTCAAAAATAAGGCCTTAAATGTCATTAAAAAGCATTAAATAGAATTCAGACTGGCATTAAATCAGAAGTTCTTGGGAAATAATTTGCTCAATAGGGTCAAAGGGCTGGGCCATATCATATTGTGCATGTGATATTCTCTTTTATATGATATAACCCTGCCTTATTGCTCAACGAATTTTACTGCTTCGTCAAAAATACAAAAAATAGGATCTAGACTACAGTTTTGGCAGAAATGATACACTATTTCTGTTGGAAAGTTGTCTGCTGTATCAAATTTCCTATTGAATATGAAAATGAATAATACATATTACATATGCACCGATTTGTGGCGTTTGTGGCATTAAAAATGTAGCATTTGGGCATTAAAATGGCATTAAAAAGCATTCAATTTCACTTTCTGCTACCTGCATAAACCCTGTTTTCATTTGCTTCACATTTGAACATTTTTGTGCTACTTCATGCGTCTCAGGTCTGACACAAGCTTCATATTAACAGACAAACAAACCAGAGACGTTTTGAGTTTCCACGCTATTAATATCCAATGCAACAATTATGATCTATTGCTAAGTAACTTCACCTCCGCATCAAAAGGCCGTGAACATATATCAAAGGCGATTCAGAGAAACCGTGTGATTTCGTATGTGCATTTAGAGAGGCACTGGGCGTCCGTGTGTACAAACAAACAAACAATAAGCCCTTTCTGTATGTCAGCTCCCCTCGCCGGCGCGGCCATGGATGCGATCTTCTTGCAGCAAATTGTTTTCCTTGTGTATTCTAGGCTTGCTCTTGGCCTTGAGAGAGAGGAGGGGAGAGAAAAGGAAGAAGAAAAAAACGGAGGCTGCTGTTTAGAGAAAGCAGGTGTGCGCGAGCATCCGTCTGCGACTCCGCGCGGGGGATAGAAAGACAAATGTGCGGCGGGCCACAATGGGAGCACTTGTTGTACGAACGTGAACCGTAAACGCCCGTGCATGTACGCGGGGCCTTGTCTCATCTGCGCGAAGGTCACGGGAAATTGTGCGCCAGCTGCCAGACACAATGAGCTGCAACACGTGCGAGCTCCTTCCGCCGCCGCCGGGTGCCGGGCTTTTAAGCATCAAAGCAATTATTTTATTTCGCGCTAACAGGTCGCGGTGTAGTCGCGCTAGGTCCGAGATTCGAGGGGTGGGGGGGGGGCAATGCTAATTTGGACATCTGTTTGAACAAGTCTACCCACAATGCATTGGCAGGATAGTAAGTGTGATGCATGGCTTTAATTCCGTTAGTGGATTGTGGTCAGAGATTTGTCCGAGACGGAATATAAAGCGGAAAGAGGGGGTGGGGGGGGAGAAGATACGGGGGGACATGGGCGGGGCGTGCATTCCTCCGCACTTAACTTTTTTTTCCTTTTTTTTTTTTTTTGGGGTGGACGACGGCTAGCCAGCGGAGAGGGATGGATGGAGGCAAAAAGGGGAGGGGTCCGTGTGGCTTTTGTCTGCTTCCCACGTTTCAAAGCCAGTCTTGAAAAATGAATAGACAGAGGAAAATCAATTGCATGACCTTCACAGAGAGAGGGAGAGCGAGGGAGAGAGGGAGAGGGAGAGAGAGAAAGAGAGAGATTATGGAAGGTGGGAGCAAATGAATAAAGAAAAAAAAAAGGGAGAAGGGAAGGAAAAGCAGAATGACCCTTATGGTGTTCATTCCCATTTCAGGTCTGTGCATGTAGTGGGTATTTGCACAGCGCGCTCAAGGACCAACCTTTTATTTGAAATCATTTATATTTCAAAACATCTCTATACCGAGTCAATTTTGCTTTGGGGGATCGTTAGGATCTCGCTCTGTTCTCCGGTCGTTTGTAATGTGCGTAAAAAAGACAATTCCAATTCGTTTCGACGCGGCGTTATGTCTTATTTGGCCTTCGTGATTGCATTAATTGGAAAGATAACGAAAAGAAATTGGTGCGAAGAACAGTCAGCTGCAGCGTTCAGAGTGTGAGAGGTTTTGGTGCTGCTGACCTCACTTCCTGAAGTCGTCGATAACAGTGGTTCTCAACTTGGGGGGTCGGGACCCAAAAGTGGGTTGCCAAACCATTTTTAGTGGGTCTCTCCCAGCACTGGAAAACAGATCTAAATATAGGTTACATATGCTTGAAGAATATTTGATTTGCCTGTATTTGAGCAGGGGAGTAAAAGTATCTGCCAATAGAATCAGCATTTTTGCAATTAGAATCAGTAAATCCCATTTTACTTTTTTTTTTTTTTTGATTGATTGATTTATTTTTGGTATTTGATGCACAAAAATTACAGTTACAGAACAATATGACATACTTTACATAACTTTGACCAGAAAGGCATAGGCTGAAGCATAAGCTCATGTTACCTGCCTTTACAACTCAACACATGTGGCTTTGTTACTATCCAGCTTTTGTCATTGAATATACAAAGAAAATATATGTATATTTTTTTAAGCAGTTCTTCCATTAATTATTGTTCAGAACTCATGTATCTGACAAGAATCATGTTTTTATACATTATTTTAAAATGAAAGAGAGAGTTGCACAGTATAAGATCCTCTGTACTGTTATTCCAGAGGTCTACCCCTTTGATAGAAATGCAAAAACCCATTGTATTTGTTCTAAAATAATGTTTATTGAACATTACTTCTCCTCTGAGCTCATAATGGCTCCGTCTGTCTGTCAAAAAATATTTTATATTATTGAAATACTTTGCAAGACAGGATTACTCAAATTATGGTCAAATATTCTTAATTCCAGTAACTTTGACTCATCAAGATTGCAGTGAGGGAACATTTCTTTCCTTATGAAATAGAACAGCCTGAGCCTGAGATGAGTTTTAGTTTTACCTTTAAAGGCTTATCTTGTGCTTATTCAGTAATAATTTGTGGAGAAAATACAATGTTTCTCATTATACTGTATGTAACAAATTAAATTCTTACTTGTGTGGCAGCTTGTCATCTGAGTGATGGCGGGTGATGTCATACCAGTCAGAATCACTGTTTTATAATAACTCATCGAGATAAATCGTAGGCAAAAATTCTTCAGTCTTCATCTGTACTCTGTAGTTATAAGACTGAAGACTGAAGAATTTTTGCCTACGATGGACAACTCCTGTACGACTGAGAACCTACACAAACTCATCGAGATAAAGACAAAGCCTTTATTATTACTTTTGTTATTTGTAAGATTTCACTTTCAAATTTGGTGTTCATTTCAGCAAAAGCTTTAGGTGCACAGAATGTTGCTTAGTAACTACCTGATATTGTCTGTATTGTAAGTATAACAACTGTTTCCTGTTCTTGTTTATTCCTATGAAGAGTTAACAGTGTCTTGTTGAAATAGGGACCAGGATGTAAATACTTGTGTTTGTAGATGTTTTAGCCCTGAAGCTAAAGGCCAATGCTACTTTGATGCTAACAAAAGGTAAAACAGCATCACAATCTGAATTCATTTATATGAAACACTTTGAGTGGCATATATTTAAATCTTTTTTAAATCCTATTCAGCCTATTCAAAAC